>VUYV01000085.1:3292755-3324279 GCA_008711295.1 Anarhynchus alexandrinus | reverse complement strand
CCCCCACCTCGCCGCCGGGCAGGTTCCCCCCCCCCATTTCCCGCCCTTCCCTGTGGAGATCTCGCCTCCCCGGGGCCGCGCCGTCGGGGCCCCTTCAGCGCCCCCTTCTCCCGGGGCTGGGGGGGAAAGGGGGTCGGCGTCCTCCTCAGCGGCTTCCCGCCGGGCTGCGTCGGTTGAAGCCGGTGCCGGGTTGTGGCTGCGAGTCTGTGGGAGCGGGGTGTCGTGTGCTTCCCGTGCGAGGGACGGGCGGCGGTCCCGAAGCGAAAAAATAAAGCCGGTGGGTTTTTTTTTTTAATGGAAGCAGGTAGCGGGGGCGGCCGCGGCTGCCACGGGGCGGGCGGGATCCATCTTTAATATCCCAGGATCTGTATGCGGCTGCTGTAGCGTGTCGCTGGCGCGGTGAGACATCCAGCCCGGTAATGGTGTAGCCTGCGTCTGACCCAGCTGGAGGTGCTCCCTCGGGTGCCAGGCGAAGGGGCTCGGGGGATGCGTGGCTCCATCAATTCCTGTTTGCTGGCAGGAGCCACCGGGGCAAGATGTATCTATACATATGAAATACAAAAATATATATACCGTGTACATATATTTATTTCTACATATACTTATATCAACATAAAAATAAATAAAAACCGGCTGATACATGTGGAAGTGTCTTAAGCTCATCAAATGAGTGATGGGGGTGGTGAGCTCATTAGTTCTTGCGTCTCCTCTGCAGAAGGAGGAACTACGTCGTTTATCCAACCGCTGAGAGTATGAAAATAATGTGCTTATTTCGGTATTAGTCCTTGGTATTACGGTCAAGTGTGTGAGGGTACCCCTTTGTAGAACTGGGGCAAGTGGTAAGGTGGTTGTTCTGTCATCTAGTTTAAGAAATACACGTGTATTCTGAAGCCTTACTGTCTTAAATTAGGATAAACCCAGTATTTTTCTTGAAATATTGCCTTTCACCAAAGAATTTCAAAATGGTTTCAAACATGAATTATTTAAGACCTTTTAGCACCAAGGCTCTGTTTGGGCATATCACCAGAGCATATGTTTCATTTTTAACATATATGCATGTTTCTATTTCCAGTTGACTTCGAGAAGGTATAAAATGTTCTTAGTTTCAGGCATATGGTTAATATTTTGCTGAATTGAAGCCAATTTACAAAGCTGCCAAAGTCTGTATGTTAATTAGGAAATATAAGCAAAGATCTTGAATTATGGTCTTTACTTGTAACTTCTTAAAGATTTAGAGCAAGAAACTAGATTTGGTAGAATATCAACACGCTCTTAAATTCTCCTGATACACTCTTAAAATGCATTGATTTGGTTTTTGATTGGGTTTTGGTTTTGGGGCTAGGGGTTGTTTGGTTTTTCTTTTTCTTTTCCAAACATTTGAACTATAGGACTTTAAAGAAGGGTATTTGATGAACAGCTTGGTTCTTGTTTTTCCTTTTGAACTGATGATTTTTCATTATTTTGTTTCTTATCATGCTTTTAGAGGAATATACCATTAATCACCCACAAAGCCCACTTAAAAGGCATTGGCAGCATTTCTAACTTGTGCCATGAACATTTTGCTCATTAAAAATTGAGTGGCAAAAAAAAAGGGGACAGTTTTTGTAATTCAACGAACCTTTTTGGTTTCAGGTATTGTTTTCTTTTCAAGAAGCTCTACTGCCTTATCACCTTCAGCCCCGGCCAAAATCTTTGTCGGTACCAAACAATGTGATGCTGATGCTACTGGTTTGCTGTTGTTGCTGTTGCGGACCCGTATGCCTAGTTGCTCTTCCTTTCTTTTATTTGCTTATTATGCTTCATAGGTTTTGAGGTATGAGGGTCTTGAAAGTGCTTTATAGTACGCAGCTTTCATGATCAATCCCAGTTCATTAATGTTAAAAGCTATCATTTGAGCTGATCCTCCGCATTTGTTTATGTTATGTTTAAATACAGTTAGAGCTTTATTTCACTTGTTGGCTGGCTTTCTAAATGATCTTGATTAATTTTTTTCTTTCACAAAAAATTGAAAAGGGACAATAGTGATTAATCTTTCAAAAAAGACATGGTAATCACTGCTATGAAAATTTCGTTATTCTGAAGAAGCTGCTAAGCACCTTTGGGTTTTGTGTGTTATTTCCTTTCAGTAAGGCATGTCAGTAAGTTTTGCTGTATCGACATTTTTGAAATTTTAAAAAGGAAGAGCCTGACTCCAGATATGTATTTATCAGATACTAATGTTTTTTTTCCATGAAATTGTCTTTTGATGGTTTACAGATGAAAGGTAGGCAGGGTAAATGGCTGCTGCCTTTCCAGCAGAAAACTGGCAACAGAGTAGTCCCTAAGGGGAATGCTCTGAAGAGGCTACTCCTGCAGCAGCTGCAGGTCCTGTGCTGGGAACTGCCAGGGAGGCAGTGGCTTCTGCAAGTAAGGAGGAGCCTAGCTGAATTTGGATTTATGCTGCGTGTTTGTGACCACAGTGTTGCTGGAACAAAGGAGCCTTATCCTCCTCAAATAGGGAAGGTGCAGAGCTCAGGTTGGAGTTCACAAGCTTTTCTCATTTGATGTTCCTGTATCGATGTCCCTGTTCTGTCGAAGCTAATTTTACAGTTTTACAGATCAATTCCCTTCTGGATTAACAGACTTCTGCCAGTGTAATTATTATGCTGTCTGAGAAGACATGCTAAAGTCAGCACAGCTGTGTACAGAGGTTTGGGGTGCAGACTCTACTGCTGACGTGTAAATGTAGGAGTGAGATGGTAGTTGCACATCATGACCTAATAGGTTTTTTTGTTCGTCCCTTCTTTCTTCTCCCTTAAAACCAACAAGAAACTTACCACTGCCAAAAGAAAATTCTAAAGATTAGGCAGAGAAGACATGCACAAGAGGGACTCAGTTCATGGAGTTACTCACATTATCTAATTGATGTAGCTATTCTACCAAATTTTTTGAAAAAAATATTTGGGGAGAGAGATGGGCCTCTCTGGTTAGGGTGGTGATTGCTGAAGTGCAGAACCTGTCTTGGTTCCTTGTTATTCATATTGAGTTTTTCCATTTACTGTGTGGCAGTTTAGAAATCTGGACCCTGGTGTGCAGAAGCATTTGAGGAGAAGTTGCTGGGAACTTTGAATACTCAGCATTGAGGCCAGCAGGCTTGAGCACAGAATTCAGTAAATTATAGTCCTGGCTTTGATCCAGGCAAATCTGGTTTTGTTTTCCTTGTTCACTTTTGTTTATCTTTATGGAGATACATTCTTTACAGGAGGTATGATTAGTGTTCTTTAATGTTCACAATGTTTGGGATATTCTGGATGTGGTACATTGTTATTCTCTTTATAATGCAGATATTGGGTAATAAACAGAGCAGAGACCACTAATTGAATAAGTGATACTTAACTGCATCGGTTCCATGGCAGATCTGACATATACTGAATGAACAAGATTGTTCTGGAAAAAAAACCAGCAATTGTGTAAATAGAAGCTGTCACATTATGTATAGACAGCACATAGGATGACATACACCATCTTAATGCTGGAATTTTTTTCCATGTTGAGACCTTAAATTAGACTTGAAATATATTTTAAAGTAGGTGTTATTTCTTCAAATTTCTGTCATACAGCTGCATGTTCTGTGCTGTGGGTGCTTTCCATACCTTTTGTAATCCCACTGTAAACAAGAAAAAGCTCACCATTGCATTTATTATAGACAATTCCTAATCTGCCTCACATTCCAGAATTCAGGAAAGAAGAAATTTATTTTGCTTTTTTTTTTTTAGGCAGGAGCCTTTGTGTATGATGGGAAGATTGGCTTGATTTTTGTAGGGTGAAATTAAAAAGCGGTAGCAGCTAATAGTGGTCCCGAACAACGGAGAGGAGAGTATTGGACTCGTTCTGTGTATTTATGCAGTTAGTTCTGTTTGTTGAGACTAATGAGATAAATAGATTGTTGGCAAACCCAGAAGAGAATTAGAGATTACTTTTGTACCTGTTGGAGACAAATACACTGTTTGAACGGTGTCTGTGGAATTTGATTCTATGCCCATTTCTCAATGCTATCTGCTTACATGCGATGATGAGTTGCTATTTAACGTGAAGCAGTGTTCTAGACAAGAGATACCTAGTTATGATTTTTCTGTACTCTTCTGTATGTTGTCTTATCTCCTTCTGGAATGATCAGGAAGAATAACTTTCTCGTGCTTCATTTTTATTTGAGGTACTGAAACACAAATATTTCTGTGACGCATCCTTGTGTGACTTGCTGCTTTTCTAATCTTTGTTTTCGATGTTTCTAGTAGTGAAATATTTTTTTCTAATGACTTGTATGTTGGTGTGTAGGTGGTACTTAGAGGAGCATTTGCTTTTGATAGCTTGTTCTGTTAATCTGGGTTTGAATTTGAGCAATAATACATAATTATGCACTTTTAAAAAAAATATACAGTGCAATGTGGCTGGCTTGTTTGTTGCTTGATGGAACAACCTTTATGGTTCACTGTCTCTACAGTCTTTGGATAGGGGACTAGTATGGCAGCAATAAATCCAGTTCTGTTTTGGAGCTTCTGTTGCAGTCAGGTACAGACCCCAGGAAAATGAGTGAGGATTTAAAAGCTATGCAGGACATTCTGTAGCATTCCTATAAAGAAGGAAATTCAGTAATTTTCATGACTGAATGATTACGTAGGATTCAGTCCCTGCTCGAGAAGTCAGGGCTGTCTAACTAGGGCCTTCTGAGTAGCACTGAGGTTAATTGTTTTATACAACCAGCAACACAACCTTCTTATCCAGTAGGTACTGGAATATAATCGGTGTCAGGGAGAAGTTTTATTTTTTAGTTGTCAAAGCATATGGGTTAAATTGTAGTAATTGTTTTCTATTTGGACATGGAGGAGATTGCAGTCTTTAAAATAAGATTTTTGATTTGTTTTAGATGTATCAGATGTAAACATTTGTTGGGAATCTATATGTTTCTTATATGAAGAATCTTAATGAAACTTTGTAAAGCTGACTTTCAATTTGGTGAAAAATAATTCTTTCATTATGAAATAAAACTCTGAAAGTGTTACATGCACACCCCAGCAAAATGGCTTAATGCAAGCAACTAACTCCCCCTATGGAAATAAGCTTAGAAAACGTCCTTTGATTTGCTGCTCAGTTTTCTCAGCCTCTGGGATTTGCAATAATTGTTTCTCAGCTAGGTGAGAAAGTAGAGAAAGAATGTAAGACTTAGACTTGTCCTGATTTATTGAAGCTGATGTTCTTAAGTGACTTAGCTTTCTGTGCTGATCTAGGGCTTAGTAGTGCAACAAAATGTCAGGAAGGGCATTAGGACACTGAGGGGTGGTAAAGCATCTGCAGTTTGAGACAGAAATGAATAACAAAAAAGAAATATTCACAGATAGTTTCATTTATGTGTCCATGCGTTCCATGATTTGGGTCACTCAGTTGCTAATACAAGAAAAAAAAGGAGTTTTGGGTTTTCCATGGTAGAGCACAAATGGAAAAATATGTACTTTTTTATTTTTCACGAAGAAAATCAATATAAACAAAGAGGTACTGAGGAGTTCTGAAGAGGTAGGCAGCTCTCCTGAGTTGAAAGCGTGCTTTTATTGAAGCTTGTAATATATTATACAGCATCATGCTCTATACTTCAGAAAACTTGATACCAAGAAACTTGTGTTGATAGTAGCTTTCATTATAAAGAACTGAGAGAGACAAGCGCAGAAATGTGTTTTAGCATTCACAGAAATGGGACCCACGGTTACTTGGTGAGAAGTGTCAGAAAGCAAGAGTAATCAACGATGGCAGGAAGATACCTATTGCAAGGTGGTAGTTTTTGCAGTTCTTATTTGTTTTCTTAAAGTTTCATTACTTTTTGTCAATCTGTTGGCAGATGATACATCATCAAAGGCTAACTGATATGTAAAATATTCACAGAATTGCTGTTAGGCTCAGAAAAAGGCAGTTTCAGGATTTGGAATGCAACTGCTATCTGGGTCACTGGGGATCTATAGCATGCTTTCTCTGTGAACTAGCTCAGTAGATGAAGTCTTTGAAGACAGAGGCAAAGATCTGAGAGGAAAGCTTATTCAAAATAAACTTAATTTTTGGCATGTCAAACTTTGAAAAATAGCGCAGGTTACTTTGTTGTCTTGAAAGTTGCATATTTTTTATATTCGCTATATCCTTCTGTAATGAATGGGGATTTGAGGCACAACGTGACAGAGCAGATGAGTCCTCTGTGTTACTCCTGATAATGCGTTTTCATAGATCTGTTCCTAGATCTGTGCAATCTGGTGTGCCGTCGGAGCACCCAGATACCACGATCAAGAATTTCCATTGCACCGTAGGGATTAGTGTACTCTTGAATAATGCTTCTGTGTTCAGTAGGATGAAACTACCAGATCTAGCTCCTCCTACCTAATCCTAGCTTGCCAGAGGTGTTCCAGCACACCTCATGTGTGCTCCTAAACTGTCATCTTCCGCTCATGTCTACAAGAAGCTGTATATAGCAGGCTGCAAAGCAGCTATTGCATTTCCTGCTTTGTTTTTCTGGCACTAGTTGCTGTAGAGAAAACATGAGGTTTGAAAACAATTTTCATGCTAGCACATGCTTAAGGGGAAGATGTGAGCGTGCACAGCTTAAAAATCAGCAATATGAAAGTGTATTTGTTGAAACAACCTGTGCTAGGTAATTTAAGGTTAGAAAGCTCAAGAAAATGAATTAATCTTTAGGAGTGCCCCTCTGTCGCTAAGCCAGGTGTTTAGTAGGGGAGATTTCACACAAGCTGTAACTCATCTTTTCAGTTGGGATAGGCACTCCAGATCCATCCAGCAGAGCTGGGTCCCTGGGAAAGGGCAGTTCTTCCAAACCATGTCTGAGGCTGCAGCACAGATAGGGCATATGTTTGTACAGCCCCACCGCATCTTCCCTTTCACACAGAAGTGACAGCCTGTACAGAGAGTCACCTTTGGTGAATGTATTGCCCTGTCATTTTGGGAGAGACATAGATCAGGAAGGGATGATCCTTAGACCTTCCATATGAGAGAGCACACACATACTGTAGTGTGAGCAGGCTCTTGTGACTAGGAGATAAACATCAACAGGCATTGTCCAGTGTGTGGGGAGGACACTCCAAAAGCACCAGTTACCTTAAACATGGCTTCTCAGGCAGAACACATGACTAATATGGGGCACCAGCAGTTCTGTGAAGTAAAAAACCTGTATAGTGTGCTATGAATTTCACAAGCAGTTGTCAGCTGTCTGTAGGTGATGTGAAGAAAATCTCTATTTCCCATTTAAGTTGGACCAGCTGCCGTAACTTTCCAAATGATTCTGCTTGCCCTCTGACTGTAAGCATATCATGCATTCTTGTAAACAAAATACTGACAGATCTGCAGTTTACAGTACGTGTATGGCATGACCCTGGTGATGTGTGCTCTTGTCTGGTGTAGCTCCTGGGAGCTATCCTGTGTGAACTGCTGGGATTGACAGGGTTAGGGAGCGATGTTCTTTCGTGTCTGTGCATGCATAAGCCCCTTGAGGCTCACCAAGTGCAGACATGAATCTTCTCAGGTTCCCAGGCTGTTCTTACTCTTTCCCCCTCAATTCGTTGTCCTTCTTTCTCTTCCCTGAGGTTGTCATTATGCTTCATCATGTGGGCTCAAAGAGAGTCTCCACTGACTGAAAGGCATAAGTCAGACTTCAGGACACAATTGTTACCCTTTACAATGTGGAAATGAGACAGTTGAAGGAGATGAGTTACAGGGTCAGATCCTCCTGTTGGACTTTCCACGTGACCCTTCTTGCTTCAGCATTGTGCATTTACTGTTGATAGCACCAGGTACCTGAGATAGTGCAGTCCTACCAGTGGAAGAGGCAAGAGGTGGGCTTTCATTGAGATTACATGGAAATAAATTGTGGCTTTTGGTGGGTTAGAGAGCAAAAAAAAATCTTGGCCCTATACCTTCTGATTTTCCTTGTCCCATTTTGAAAAATTTGATGGTTTTGGTGTGGGTCTTATCTGAAGTACTGGCAGCTATAGCAGGTTAACCTGCAAATGGAGGCCAGGCAGCTGTGGTGGGGAATGTTTTTTTTTTTTTGTGTTGAATATGATGCAGTGGTTATAGGTATGAGTGCGAGGTACATATTGATCCATGTGCATTAGGAGGTCATGAAGCAGCCAAATACAGAGAATATCAGAAACACTTCAACATGTCCCCAGCATACTCGCATTGAAATGCATTATTGACATGACCACTGCACCCCAAAAGCACTCTAAGGTCAATAGAGTTTCGTTCGATTAATGAGTGCTTTAGCATGTATAACTGAGTGTTTGCTTGAGCGCTTTTACTAAACACAGTGCAGTTATAGTCAGAGAAACTGGAGCACTGACCCATTATCATGCAGTTTATTTTGGAAGACAGAGTTGAATTTAGGTGGGATTGTTTTTTGTGGTTTTTTTTTTAGTTTCTAGATGGTCATTAATAGTTCATCTGCCTCTTCTGAAATGTTTTCTTCTGGTCGACATACTTTTTCTTTATTTCTCATTGATCTTTTAGCTGTATTCAGTGATTGAACTTTCCCACTGGAGTGTGCATGTAGCTTTCAGGTTTCGTGTTGTTTTATTCGCAGGTCTGAGCAACCCTTTCATTAGTCAAACTGATTTTACTTTCAGAATCATCAGTGTTTCTGTTTTCGTTGACTGCAAGTGTTATCGAGTGCAAGGCCATGCAAGATGACGTATATCTTTTTGTCCCATTTCCTTAATAAAGTGTAGAATTTGCATCAGGTTATGAGCCCCAAATTATTATAGGATGCTGTACCGAAAAATCCAGCCAGATTTGCCAAGTGTATTAAAATTAGCAGCTGAAGTAAACCACAATCAAGTGAAGATTATGCTTGTTCTTTATGTTTCTTTGTGTTTTCTGTGATTTGAAAGTAGCTGTGAGGATCTGGAATCATGGAGGTATTCAGGCTGCAGGGGATATCAGGAGTGCTGTAGTCCAACCTGCTTAAAGCAGGGTTGACACTGAATTCAGACCTGGGAGCTCTTTCCTGTCAGGCCATGAAAGCCTCCAAGAATGGGGAACTTCTCTGGACAACCTATTCCAATGATTGTTGAGCCTCAGAGAGAAAAAAAAATTCCTCATGTCCAGTCAGATCCTTCCCTGCAATTTGTGACTGTTGGCTTTCATTACCCTGCTGTGCATCTTTACAAAGAACTTGGCTCTGTCTCCTTGGTAAACTCATGGGTATTGGAAGGCTGTTGTTTAGGTCCCCCAAAGCTTTTCCTTCACAAGGTTAAACAAGGCTTGTTTATTTCTGTGGGTCCAAAACTGAATGCAGTTTCCAGATGAAGTCTAGTGAATGCTAAGTGAGAGGGATTAATTACTTCTCTTGCTCTGCTTGCTATGCTTTCCCTGATGCAGTGTGGAGTGCTGTTTGCCTTCATAGCTTCCAGGGTGTGCTCTTGACATGTTTAGCTTATTGCTCACCAGGACTCCGTGTTGTTTTCAGCAGAGAGCTCCTGCCCTGCTAGTCAGTCTTTTGCAGGTGCTGCTGGGAGGGTCGGATGCATCATTTCCTGTTTGTCCCTGTTGAATTTCATGAGGTTCTTGTTGGCCCTTATCTCTTTCTAGGTCCCTTGGTGCATGTTGACTGCATCCTCAGCTTATTACCATCTACAGACTTTGAGGGTGCATTTTGTCCCCTCCTCAAGTCACTGCCTTGGACTTTTACATGACTATGGGGTGTGTCAGCTGCTAATGTTTCTTTTGAAACTTCTGCATTTCATTTTGGGTAGACTGTTTTCCTCTAATACATGTAAATTAGAAGAAAGTGGAATTATAGCCTCTGCTGACGATTTGGGGCTGTTTTATAAATATGATTTATACAGTTGTCTCAGTCTGTTGAAATAGATACTAGTGCATATCATGGATTTTTGGTTATGAAATTTGGCAAGGCACCAAATTTATTTATTATTAATGACTTTATATGGGCAAGGCTCCCAAATGAAACTGATTAGAACTTTCTCATATAACTTATTTTCTATGCGGTAGCAAATCTGGTTGATAATTTGTCTGTGCTAATGTGAGCTAAACTAGAAAAAAGATCAATGATGTCAAGATATTTGAAAACAGAAGCTGTTTTGCTGGAATGAATAAGGAGGTGCTTGCCCCCTCTGATTATTATAGATGCTAATGGAATTATAAAAAGTTTTTTCAGGTCATTGTGAAAAATATTTTTGCTCTATTCTAAGGCCTTTCCTTAAGTGACTGAACAGGAGAAATGAGTAGTTTTATGTTGGGGAAATGCAGGACATCAGTAAAGTATGTGTTTGGAACAATAAAAACTTAATAACATGAACTGTGCCTTGTGATAAGTATCACAGGAGCTTATTTCATTGTTTGTGAGAGCAAGGGAGAAAACTTACTCTCACTGGGCTGAAGGATAAGTTTTCTTTGGATTATGGACCACTGATTTAGAGCAAATCCTCCAATTAAGTTGACTGGAATAGAGACTCAGCAAAACATTTGTGAGATACTGCATAGTTTTGGTGCAGTTTTGGGCAAAAGAATCTGTCACGGCTGTTTCCCTTTTAATTAGTTGTCAGGTTCCTTTTCCCTCTTGGTTTTTTTTTTCCCCTAAGCACAGTATAGAAAACCTGTCCCTCTACAATTCTGTCTCCTGTATTCTTTGATGTTTCATGGAACAGATTCTCAGAAATACTTATGTGGATTTGTTTCCCACCAGTCCGGTTGGCTCTATATCAGAGGTGCTGAATGAATCTGAGTATTTTGGGGGGGGGGGAAACCAGTGTTAACTGTCCCATTTTTAGTCTTGGTGTCATAAAAAATACGTCCATCATTCTAGAAAGGTTTCCATGGTGCTAAGTTGTTTTCCAGTTATTCCCTACAGGAAACTGGCCACTTGCTGTGAAGGGAGAACTTGTAGGTCTGTGTTGGTGGTGTTTCTGTTGGAGACACAGTTGGTGGGCAGCAAGTCCATCACTAACAACTGTCCTTTAGCTGGATCCTGGAGCACTTCATCCTGTGCAGCTGCGCTGAGCAGCAGAAAGGCAGTAATGATTCAAAGTGGCAATGGCTGAATCATTAATATGCTCAGTATTGCTACTTACCTTGATGGCATCAATGTATGGAGAAGAGTTATATTATTATGGGGGCAATCTAGATTCAATTGTTTTGCTTTATCCTGTGATCTAATTTGACAGATCCTTCTCTTTTCCAAATTCTTATTATGGCATCTGTGGAATTTACTTAATTAAAATTAGTTGGACTCTGTATTCATTTTATTCTGCAATCATTTTTCTAAAAACTAATGTCATTTATTCTTGTTTTGTGATTTATTTTTTTAATCATTCCCTTTAGGAAACTAAAATTTAATAAAAAAGTTATATATGAAAGAAATAGTAGCTTGTTAGGCACTCTTGTTTCATTGCTGCAATATGGATTTCCTTAAAAAGTTAAATTAAAATATTCCCATCATGCATGTACAGGACTACACTTAGGATATGTTGGCCTGCAAACTTCCAATTGTATTTTCTCCATAAATGTCTTTACACACAGGTCTTCTAAGAGGCTAGAAGATCTTTTCCTACAAGTGAAAGATAAACATTGCTGGAACATTGCAGATATCTTTCTTTAAGCACTAGTATGAGATTTGGCAGCTTTTGGGGAAGAAAAGTATTTTCAGTAAAGAATAATGACCAGCATCTGATTGAATAATGTCATTGAATGCATCAGTAGTTTTCCTTTGTGATTAGTGAGTAACATGCACTGACGTTTGAATTACTGGTTTGTAGGTTATATTATGCCACTTTGAGTTTATACAGGCATATCTGTCTTAAGGTTAAAACCTTCAGGGCATTAGATGTCATGTTTGAAGATGGTACTGCTTTGTTTTCCTGTGTTGTTTTTTTTTTTTTTTTACTCTGCCAAATTAAGGGGGTGTTTGAACTTGCACAGATTTATTTTTTTTCAGCTAATTCCACTCACTAGCCACCACTAAGAATTACATGAGACAAATCCTGTACCTAATCCATTAGGTTAAAAAAAGATGATTCATGCTACAGGGTTACTGGAATATTCTTCCTCTGTCCGAGTATATTGAATGTTAAAGGGTAGGTTTGACAAATCATTAGAAATTCTCTATAAGAAATGGTCTCGTTTTGTAAAGGAAATGATGCTGAATGATTTTTTTTTTTCTGTTTACATAATGAAGATTTGATTGTCAAGTTCGTGAGTGGGAAATGCATGTTGTTTGCTTATCACCTAATAGGTACTTGCCCATTTTTCTTGAGGGTATATAGTATAATGTGGGTATTTAAGATAGCCTATTTAAAATAGAGTATTGTGCCGATTTTGATGTTTCCCAGTATTCTATAACAAAGTGTGACTTTTTAATATTCTTTTTTTTTATTCCCTCAACTCTGATGCAAGGTAGAATGATATAGGCAGTCATTTAAAAAAATGAAAGAGCAGCTTTTCAGGTTTAGTATTAGCCTGTGAGTAAACTGAGATGAAAAAGGTAATCTTATAATGGCCTCTGAAATGCCTGGGCAAAGGTGTTCTATTTTGTAGGCTTCAGGAGCTCTATTACTAGTATTTACTTGCTCATTTAAACCTCTTTCACTGGCAAATTTGTCTTTTTTTGATATGTAAGTTTTATTTAAGATTTTTGATCTTGTAATATTAATCATTTATCTCACTTATCTAAGAATACAGAAGACAATATTTAAAATAAATGAATCCTAAGTAAGTGAAGCCCTGCAGACCACAGCATTTCGTCTTGTCAGCTGCATATCTCCCTTGCCCCAGGAAGATGAATTTCTCAGCTTTCATCTGCCATAGTAACCAGAGTTCTGAGAACCAGACTGGTTGATGCGAAAAAATAGCAGCAAATAAAAATGCAAAGTTGCTATGGTAATTGTAATTGTCATAGCTTCACTAGCAGGTGTCAATTTTGAATTTTATTGAAACTCAATATTTATGCCTATATACCAGTACAGAAAGGCATGTGAAATACAATTCTGTAATGGAATTTCTGGCTTATTGTATCCTGTGAGTTCTCATGTTCTGTCTTGGGTGATGAAACATTTTAATATTTAAGGTGAATGACAAAGGCATCTAATGGTGAAAAAACATCATGCAACTCCTTACAAATGAGTACTTTATAACAGTACATGATATGCACCTAAAAATATTCCAGTAGATTTTGTTAATGACATATGTATACCACACAGTGTTAAAGGAATATGGGGGGAGTGGAAAATCCCATCTAAATTTCATAGCTGCTTTCATGTCTAAGTTTCATAGCTCTTGCTTAGGTAACCCATAAAAAATATTTAAAGGGGAATGCTTGTTTTCTTTCTATTTGGTATGTCTTGGGTGCACTTGAAAGTGTTTGGGGGCATGTTCCCACTGGATAGGCCAGTGAGTTGTTAGCAGCTTTATGGATTAGCCTGGCGGCATTCTTGCGTAGTTCTTACAAGCATGATCATTCCAGGAAGGTGTTTATTGATTATGCAGTAGTAATCATGAAGGATACAGCCTATAATAATCTGTGTTATGTTACTGATTTTGGAGGACCTTAATTTCATCAATTTGGTTTGTGTCAACACTTCTGGAATGAATATTGTGCTTACTCAGTTTCTTTATGCATCTGCTCTGAGATCTTGGTTGGAAATGTAAACACGATGGTATTACTCAGCTGTTGGTTGTAGAAGAGGATTGTTTTGTTTGTTGTTTTATTTATTTAAATAATTCATTAAATCGGTCCACTCATATACAACAGATCTTAAAATTGAAAAAGCTGAAATGTTAATTTACCTACGCAATAGTACAGATTTCGAACTCGAAGGCTGTCCAGGTAATAAAATAATCCATATCCAATAAAACAATTACAAGCACTCAAAGTTTGCAAGTTTGTGAAATTTTCTTTACCTCCCTCTTTAACAAATGAACAAAACTCCCTTTCCTCTTGTTGTTTGCTTAAGATTTGTGTTTATATATGCACACACATACATACAAAATACAAACCCCTGGAATATATGGGTGTAAAAGGAAAAGAATTATTCTGTTTCAGTGAAACAAAATTGTTTTAAGTAAATAAATACATTGAACAACTTTTTTTTTTTTGTAAAAGCATCAGTGAAAATTCAGTGTTAATTCTATGTAAGGAAATGGTGCTAAGTCTATAAATATTTTTTGCTGGAAAAAACCCCTTGAATGTGTGATTGAGAAAAACAGTCTATTTCTAAAGTAGTGATTTTTTTCTTTTTAATTTACTTCTCTCTGCTACCAAAATCCCTTTTAGAAGGGCAAGAGGCCTTATTTTTATCTGTAAAATATTTAACACTTTTTCCAGTATTTCAGCAGATGGTCAGCTTCTCCATCGTGTCTGATACAGTTTTATTATAACATGAAAGTGGATTTGGGGTCTCTTTTGAACTAAATGAATAATTAGTCTCTGACCTACTAATTTACTTAGAACCTTGAAGTTTGCTCTGGATCATGTACTAATTTGCCACAGGCAATCCCCTGTAGGTTTTCAGTCTGCTAGATTTCGAGTCTCCTTTTAAAGTGTACATCCTGATGGGTTTGATTCAATGCATTTAATTTTATGTAATGCGTTTATCACTGTCTTTTTAGTTTATGAAGCTTGCAAAAACCCTCATCTTTAGAAAAGTATTGATCTTTCTTCATGATCAGCAATCTCGTAAGGTAAAACATTACAGGGAGTTGTCATCGCAGAGGTTACTCCAGGATGGGATGAATGCTGGGAGAAAGGAGACTGAGCAGAGCTCTGCCAAGGAAAGAGGGCAGTATGGAAGGCATGGAGAAATAGGAACTGGGAAAGATAGTTTTCGGAAAGCAATGAATGAGCAGAAAGCGATGCGAGCAAGGTTGAAATCTTTTTATTTGAGATCACAGTAGATTGTTGGTTTTACGTCTTTCCTACATTGCTGTTTTGTTCAGCTTTTAAAAGCAAACATATCCAGTTGTTTCAAAAGATGCAGCCTAGTCTTGATTTTGAACTGAGGAATCAGGATAGTGTGTGAAATGTTTTCTGAAGTACTTTTTATTTTTAATAATATTTTTTTTCCCACAAAGGTGGGAAGAGGGGCCACCTGAAGACTGTAGCATATGCTGGAATAATGCATGTATCAACATGAATGAGCTTCTGGTAAATAACTTTCATTTTTTTCTTACCAATGTACAGATGCTTAGTGACTCTGGCACTGGGGTCTGCGTGTGCCCATCACAGCATATGCTACTTAAGTAAGGAAGTGTTTCTCTGTATCTGAAATAATGCTTTATTTGAAGCAAATGTAAAAGAAAATGTTTGAAAAGCTCTCAGAGTTAGACTATAATTATTTTTTTTCCAGTAAAAACACACCAGAGTAGCCTGATGGGTGACAAATCCCCCACTTAGGTAACAGTGTGTTCAAATTTTTTCTAATTTCTAATCTGTTACAGCTTCTCTTGAATATGAAGCAAGTACTTGGTGGAGACATCTAGATTTGTGTTAAACTGTCTCCTGTAAAATGGCTGTAGCAGCCTTTCTCTGTGTAAAAGGCACTGCTTGTCCCCCTCAGGATCTAGCCTTAGCTCTTTCATAATTGAGATTTTGTTGATGGCTTCCGTGGAAATTGGTTGACCAGAAATAGGGCAGTGGGAATACTGTGGTGTCCTACTTTCCCAGACCCTGTTTTGCAGCTTTGTCCCTGGAAGTCAGTAATGTATTCTGTGCCACTACAGAAATTTTTGCCAAAGCTATTCTCTTAAATATACATCTTAATGTTCAATTTTGCATTAAAATATTTTAAGGGAGTGCTAAGCTACAGAACTGTACTGGATAGATTATGTGATGGTATTCTATCCTACACAGGATTCACTGTTCATATACAAATGGAGCAAATGTTGATTAGCTCTGTGCTCCAATTTATTTAATATTAAATTTTTTACAATATCTTTGCATTGCCTAAAAGCAGTTCTCTCTAAGTCTCGATAGTTGAACACTATTGAACAGCACCACTGACATATGGCAGTAAAATGTCAATACCTTCTTTTTCCAAAGTGCACTTCAAGGAGCAGTCCATACTTGCTTTAAAGTTAGAGTAATTGTGCTGCCATTTTGCATAAAGATCAACCTAAACAAGGGCAAGTTTTTAGCTATTGCTGTAACCCAGGTCAGTCCTTATGCGCCCATGTTCTTTAGTGGTCATTTCATGGTCATAGTTACATGCCTGTTTGCTTAGTAGATGAAAGTTTTAACTCCCAGAGTGATTCTGGAGAGAGGTGGTACAACTTTTCACCTTGTGCTGAGTGCAAGAATGAAAATGTGTCAGCTAGTTTTCAACTTTCAGGTGTTTTCTCTTTTCAGCCAGGTAGAATGATTATATTTGTTACCCTGTGTGTGTGGTGTTCTTATCTGAATCTAACGTTCTCTTTTCCAGAGAAATTTATTTTTACAGCTGGTTGGGTATTTGCTGAATTTCCTCAGACCTTTTGTGAACTGTGTGAGGTTCGTTTCCTCTCAGTTCAGTTATAATGCATCGAAAATAAAATGTGTTGATTGTACTTGTAACTAATTAATAAAGACAAAGTTAAAATTGCACAGGGCGAAATGTTTGCAGTGTGTTTTGTATTTTAGTAGTATTCCTGTGTCATTTTAAGGAGGAAAAATAATTTTCTGCATTTATTTTATGCTATTATTTACATCGGAGGAGCATCATATAAATAGCACATAGACATCTTTACAAGGAACCACATAATTAGTTTTTAAATTAGATATTCTGTTACCAATTTGGAATATATAGAATTATTTGTGTAGAGCTAGAAATGTCTCTATACATGTACGTGCCGAACTGTATGTAGGGTCTATAAATGACTGTGTGGAGTAAGACAGCATAAAAGAATACTGATAGATAGCAGATGAAGGCTATGTTAGGATGTAGGGGTTATTAATGAGATTTGCAGGTTATATGATAGCTACGAGAAGCATAACTGAAAACTGGTCAGAGAGCTTATCCTAGTATCTGACAATAACTGTCAGAATATAGCCATAAAATAGTTACTAGAGTTCAGAGGTCATCTATTATGTCATTTTAATGCACTATGCAAGGCAGAAAGATCTGTACTGTGTCAGTGCATTGTACCTTAATAAAGGACAAAAGGTAACTGCAAACTGATGGTGTGCTGTGGTGAGGAGGGCTTACTTTAGCGTTAAATCATTCCCATGTCAGTTAGTTGCTGCCACAACTCACCTTCATGTACATGGATTTTTAATGAGCTTTAAAGGTATAATAGGCTTTTACTTTTTATAGATATGCTTTTGTAGTTTGTCACTGGCATTACTGTAGTTTTAAGGAAGTTTCAAGAAGTAATGATTGATTTTTGTAGGCAGGATTGCTTTTATATGACCTTTTTTTACTAAAGCCAGATGTGTGTTGACTGTGTAGATTATTTAATTCATTGATTTATTCCCCCCCCCCCCCAGTGGTGATATCCGTAGTAATACTGCATGTGTAGTAAAACCTGATGTTCTTAGAACATGTGATTTCTTCTTTACACACCAGTGCACCTTTCATATCCCTAATTATATTAAGCTAAAAAATATGGTGTTCCACAAATGTAAAAGATGGAAAAATGATTATTCAGTCAGCTAAGACCAAGCAAATTGCGCGGCACGCATTTTATCTGTCTGGTTAGCTGGGAGCATGGTAATACAGTGTAGGCAGTTTCCATAAAACATGTGTAAGCATGTGCCTTTTCTGGCATGGATTTAAACACCTCTAGGCAAGGATGAGAAAAGTCTCCTCTGAAGGAAAGAACTAATGAATAATTTAATTGTAGTTACTGTTCCCTCCACTCCACAGGATAATTGCTTAATTGGGTAGTTGTCTGTGTGTTCGAGAAGAATAACTGCCTCCTTCGAGGTGTAGAACCTCTTTTGCTATAGGACCTTGATGATAAATAGGAAAAGGGACTTAAGACTGGGTTGCAGAATATGTAGGAATACTTCCCAGGCGTGTGTGTGTTCACTGCTGTATCTCACAGTTAGTGATACATCTAGTTTGGAATATATTGCTGCTTGTAAGGTCTCTGGCCTTGACCATGTTAATTAAATCTCAGATAAATATGGTAACCATCTGCAGGTAAAGAATTAAGAACAAATTGCATAGGTGTGTTATACAGAGAGATTTTTTTTTTTTGCACTGTTACGTTTTGTACCCATCTTGCAATTCCAAGCAGTTCTTTGGCTTAATTCTGTGATATGATTTCTGAGTTAGGACAGTGATGTGAAGCCAAATTCCAGGCATTAGATGTTGTTGCCCGAAGAAATGAGGTGTCATTTTACTGGCTGTGACATTTCTGAAGTAGCTAAATGTGGTAGAAGCCCTTGTTTCCCTTTGTCTAAATAACTGCTTCGTTTGTAGGAACATTTATCAGCAAATGTTTAAATGTCGTAGAAGCTGGCATTTTCAGTGGACTTGCCAAGAGACAAATCTCCCTTCCTCTGAGGCAGCACAAATCAAATTAGCAAAGACTGGGTTTGTTCTTCTAATTGTAGGAATTCTGTCAAATCTGTTTAATATTGAGATACAGCTGACCCACTTGTGTTTGGCAAGTGTTAGTGACCAGGAAAAAAAAGCACAAGTTTCATCTATTGTTTAAATTGTCAGCTTTGGTTTTGTTAAACAATTAACCAACAGTTAATTTTTGCATCTGAAATGTTTTTCAGTACATTTTATTGTGATTAAAAAATCCTACTGCAGTCTCAATCATATTTGAGATTTAAAAGTGTCCTTAAGGACTTGTGCATTAAGATTTTTATAAAAAGAAAAAAAAAGCAGGATTTTCTTTGCAAATAGATTGTTAATATGACATTACTAATAACTTAATGCCATTAAATATGTCTGATAAATTTGCGCATTAAATGCATGCAAGGCATGTGAGGGAGTTGGTCAAAGGTTGTCAAGTTCGGAAAGATACAGATCAGTCATACATGTTGGACCACCACTGCACACACAGTCTGAGCTCTTAGGACCTTGTGATTGTTTTGCTTTTAACTAGACTGTTACAGCTGGCCTGCTGGAGGATGCTCTGGTACACTCCATTTTATACAAAACAATAGTGAAACGTGGCTGTGGGGGAGGAAAATTGTTGTTACTATTGGATTCTGGCTTTTTTAATTGGAATTTTTTACACATCATCATTTCACTAGCATTTGGATTCAGAGGCATAATACTGTGTGCTCCCATCTTCTGCACTGTTACTGTCAGGAAATGGAAAGATTTCTTTTTTAATTTGAAAAAAGTCTTTCAAAAATCGTTGCAGACAAACTTCAAGTGACTTGTTGGCAGAGTATATTCTGGTTGATATTAGAAAATCAATGATTTCCTCATATATATTACTTGCTGGGAGGGAACAACTCCCAGCCGATTGGCATACTTCCTTTTGTCAGGAAGACTTATGTTGGCACAAAAGATAAGGCCAAAAGCAATGAGAACTAGGGATCGAGTCTCTTCTAATCTTTGTCTTAATATTAGTGGGTGTGAAGTGAGCATTTTTCACTTGAGTAACTGCTAGTTACATCTGACAGTAATATGCAGGTAATTACTCTTTCAGAGCTTGCATTGTGAAGACTGTGGCTGTTTTCACATGGGAGACCTTTGTCTCAGTAACCCCCCCCAGGATTTCAGTCTGCATTTACAACCACACTTCTGCATCTTCTCAACACCTTTTCGGGCAGAGTATCAGTTTTGAAAAATGCTTTGGCAATTTCTGAACCCACAGGAGAAAAGTAATGAAAGTTGAGGATGGCTCAAAGCAGCCAATGATATTTGTCAGCTCACTGTGAGAAAGAGTGAAAATACTGTAGCTTTCTACATATTTATGGTCCTTTTTTTTTTTTTCCCCCAACCAAAAGCTTCTAAAAAAAGTGGGTGTTAATATGGCTGTAACTGAAGGAGATGAGAGAAAGAAATATTTTTGCACAAAATAACCTTTGCACTTACTAACAGCTGAAGGAGGAATGTAGTAATTCCCCCACTCCTGTGTTTTCATTAGGCTTTTTGTTAGCAGGAAATGGAAAAATACACATTAAAAATGCAAAATGATTGAAAGAAAGTGCCTTTCTGAACACATTCTGTTTTTTAATTTTTTTTATGACTTACTTCAGCTGGTAATACTAGGCTCTTTTCCTCCTGACTTGATTCTAGCTGTTAAAATACTAGTTTATACCAGGCATTTCTAGTATTGGTTCCTTTTGGCATGAGCTAGAACTTTGTACTACTGAATTTCTTATTTTTTAAATACCATTTCATGAGATACTTCTGGCTTTCAAGCAATTACAGTATCAGAATATTTTACATAGTCTGTTTTCCCTTATTAGTAGCCTTTTACATAGTCATTGGCTAAGGGCGAACGACCTGTCTTCCAAATTTTGAAAACCACTGGAATCATGTTAGTATATGTGTAACTGGATCAATGCCTGGAAGATCTGTTTAGAAGCCATAATTTGCTTGTGTGACATAATTTTTTTTTCATCATTACATGGTTTAAAAACCCTCTAGCAACAGCAATGTAAAAGCAATTTTATTCTTGAAATATCATGCATAAGGAAAAAAAGACAGAAGATATTGTTCTAAGATTATTGTGCATTTTCTGTTTAATTCAGTTAAATATGTTCAAGTACCACTGGGATATTTTTTCTTTTTTTGAAAGTATATATTAATTTGCACAACGAGATGTAGATTTTTCTATAACACTGTAGAGAATCAGACTGGCACAGCTGCTAAGTTTTTGCTGTGTGTGCAATAAATAGTTATAAAATGAGGCCAACGTAGCTTTTGTTGTGTGCAGTTCATTTTTTGCTTGAAGATATGGTATGCTTCATGCATACAGTAGATGTAAATAAGTATTTATTTCAGAGAAGCCTAACTTGGGTGTCTTCACTACGTACTGTTTTTTTTGGTGGATTGTGCTCTGCTTCTCAAGGCCTGATCACTTAAGTCAAGGTCAGTGGTAGTAATCTTTTGGTGCAATGTCAGTCTCAATTATGGAGGAGATAACATAATGAAATTGAACTACAATTTTACGTAGATAAATTTCAAACAAACTTAGCCTGCCATTTGACCTAAATAGAAATGCATATTCATCATTAATGTATTTGAAAATATTTGGGTATAAAGTAGTGCAATGGTGTTGAATAGTAGTATGTCTATAACCAAAATACTGGAAAACTGATTTTATTTGAAATATTTTTAACAGTGGTCCGTAGATACTTTAATTTATGATAATAACATAATTTCACAGTGGAAGTAATGTGGAATTCTGTCCATTTTCATGTACCTGCTGTCTATGAAAAGACTGCCTAATAGTTTATTTACAATCAAGGTGGGAAAGAAATTTAATGTAATTCAGAACATCCTGAGACTGTTGTTCAAGCAGACTTACTATTTTCGACATACTGCTCAGTCACTGTAATTATGATCTCTGCAAGGCACTAGGTATTGTAAAGGAATGTCAGATCCTCTAATTAGCAGTAGACAAATACTATTTTGAAGTTGCAATACAGAAAGGTGAAAACTAGACCAGAAGTGTAAATCTGGTGGGAGATGATAGATTAAAACAGTCGAAGTGTCTGGATGCATTTGGTTACTTTATAATAATTTTACACATGTAAAAATAAACGTGTTATCCCACAGTCTGTAGATATTTGGTTCTCTGTTTTTAGAAACTCAAGGTGCATCTTTAAATGTGTGACCCAAGCCAAGGGTTACGCTTGGATAACAAGACCATCTGTGTTATCAGTGTGGTATTGCAGAGCACTTGCAAGGCACATTGAATCTCACATTGTCACAGGTGCATTGTTCAAGCTTAAATGAAAAGGGGAAGAATTGCTTTGTAATTTTTTTTTTTAACTGGTTAGGTATTAGATTTGCTGAGTTTGGTAAACACCTTTTGGCATCTTTGTGTCCTATCTCAAGGTTTTTTTGCTTCCTTCTTCTCTGTGGTATATAATTGTATGATTACCCCTCCCTTTGGCCAGAGTTTACCCTCTGTTGAGATAGAGATCCACTGTACAGTGGATGAATAGCTAAGGTGTAAACTCTAGGACTTCTTTACAAATTTAAGTTTTGGTCCTTAGTTATGATGTATTATGACCTCCTGTTTTTTCTTTCTGTTAATAGGATCTGTTTTTACACTAAAAGTTCAAGTAAATGACATCATCAGTCATCAGTACCTGCAACAAGCGGTTGTAGAAGTGTTTGTTAACTACACGAAGACAAATTCTACTCTTACTGGAAACAATGGAGCAGTGTTAATAAAAGTTCCCTACAAATTAGGATTAAGCTTAACTATCGTATCATACAAGGATGGCTACATCTTAACACCTTTGCCTTGGAAGACTGGGAGAATGCCAAGTACGTAAGCATCTTACAGTCCTATTATTAAACTGTATCTGTCGGTAATTAAATTTCTCTCTTCCTCAGCAGACTGGGTAGTTACTGTCAGCTGAAAATGACTGAATGAAGTCAGTCAAGGGAGGTGGTGCCTGTCAATGCAGATGTAACGGTGAATGATCTGTTGGGCTTTTCAAAATTCTTAGTATTCTAAAACAGAAAATAGCCCTTTATAACTAACTCTAAGTAGGTTATATTGCGATACCTTGAGTGTATTCTGAGAAATTGTTTACCTAGACTTAGCAAAGGGCTGGTAATGTGTTCGGACAAAAAGCGTGTTGTTTTTAGTGATTAGTGATTCCTGGACTGCCAATGCTTTGAGCCCTGTATAACAGCTATAACCTGTTGTTATATCTTCATCTGGACAACAGGAGTAATTTATTTATCCAGTCTTTATATACTCTCTTTTTTAACTGCTCTATTCACTATTCCTTCAGAATCAGAGATCTTGCATGATTTTTTTCGGTTGCATAGTGTAACATGTTATCACTTTCCACAGTATACTCATCTGTGACGCTTTCGTTATTCCCACAAAGTCAAGCTAATATATGGCTGTTTGAAGATACTGTCTTAATTACTGGAAAACTCTCTGGTAAGTTCAGTGTATGTAGACCACAATCTAAACACTTTGTGATAACCATCTGTACATGTACAAAAAAAAAATTAAGCATGTTCATATTCTTGTATAATACCTATCTACTCAAGCCAGATTTTCAGTTAATTGTATGACTATGTGCGGTGGGCTGACCCTGGCTGGATGCCAGGTGCCCACCAAAGCTGCTCTATCACTTCCCCTCCTCAACTGGACAGGGGACAGAAAATATAACGAAAGGCTTGTGGGTCGAGATCAGGACAGGGAGAGATCGTTCACTAGTTATTGTCCCAGGCAAAACAGACTCGACTTGGGAAAATTATTTTAATTTATTACCAATCAAATCAGGGTAGGATAATGAGAAATAAAACCAAACCTTAAAACACCTTCCCCTCACCCCTCCCTTCTTCCTGGGCTTGACTTTACTCCCAGTTTCTCTGTCTCCCCCCTCCAGCGGTGCAGGGGGATGTGGAACAGGGGTTTTAGTCAGTTCATCACTTCTCTGGCGCTCCTTCCCTTTCAGGGGGAGGACTCCTTACACTTTTCCCCTGCTCCAGTGTGGGATCCTTCCCACAGGAGACAGTTGTCCATGAACTTCTCCAATGTGAGTCCTTCCCATGAGCTACAGTTCTTTGCAAACTGCTCCAGCATGGGTCCTTTCCACAGGGTGCAATCCTTCAGGAACAGACTGCTTCAGCGTGGGTCCCCCACAGGGTCACGAGTCCTGCCAGTAAACCTGCTCCAGCATGGTCTCCTTTTCCTATGGATCCACAGGTCCTGCCAGGAGACTGCTCCAGCGTGTGCTTTCCACGGGTCACAGTCTCCGTCAGGCATCCACCTGCTCTGGCATGGGGTCCTCCATGGGCTGCAGGTGGATATTTGCTCCACCATTAACCTCCATGGGCTGCAGGTGGACACACTGCCTCACCGTGGTCTTCACCATGGGCTGCAGGGGAATCTCTGCTCTGGTGCCTGAAGCACCTTCTCCCCCTCCTTCTTCACCGGCCTTGGTGTCTGCAGAGTTGTTTCTCTCACATATTCTCACACCTCTCTCCAGCTGCAGTTGCACATTCTTCCCCCCCTCTTCTTAAATATGTTATCACAGAGGTGCTACCACTGTCGCTGATGGGTTCGGCCTTGGCAGCGACGGATCTGTCTTGGAGCCAGCTGGCATTGGCCCTGTTGGACATAGGGGAAGCTTCTAGCAGCTTTGCACAGAAGCCACTCCTGTAGCACTGCCACTACCAAAACCTTGCCACACAAACCCAATACACTGTGACAAGTGCTTGACTAGAAATACACAAACTTTGGAGAAAATAGGTGAAAACAGGTTAGGCTAAATGGATTTCTGTTTTACCATTGCTAAGGCAAAATATTACTCTTTTACAGATGCCAAATCTCAGCCAAGTGTTCAGTTTCCAAAATTTTTAATAAAGCTTCCAACAAATCACCATATTACAAATGTTACAGCCTATCTGACAGTGCCAGAGCAGTTTTTGAAAGTGGACAGCTTTCTTTATACTACAGGAATTCTTCTAAATAAATCAGGTATGTAAACATGTTGTTTAAGAATTTTTTTAAAGAATAAATCTTCAAATTATAATGCATATGAGTGCACAGTGTTTCAGAGAAGCAATGCTTAAATTAAAAGGGCCTGAACCTGCTTCTATTGCATTAAATCACAAAGCTTTGTTCTACAGGAGTAAGCTATGAACACATCAGATAAGTAATTGATGTCACTCTTTATGTTGTTCCATGTAGTATGAGAACATAACATATCTGACTATACTGAAACACTCCTTCAGAGTCTGTTTTTTATATACATGTGTGTGTATGTATATATGTATATGTTCAGGATTTCATGAGACTGTGTAACTGTGTTAGTAAACACCTTACAAATATGGTTATGGCCAGAGTGTAAACTAGGTGATCTTAAAGGAGTCAGTGAAACTGCAGCAGTTGACTTCAGCTGTGGGGTTTTCCGCATTTTCACTAGAATGGTTGACTCTAGGAGCTTTACACCTAGCATAAAGATTGTATGGAAGCTCTAGTTTGGCTCACAGACAGTTAATCTGCGTAAGCCTGTTTGAAACCAAGTAGTCACTATGTATACAGAGCACAACTGTAATAATGTTTTCTGTGCATCTGTTTCACTGGAACAGCAGTAAGTGTTTCCTAAGTCATTATAACTGTGCTCATATGCAGTTGGATCTTTGTAGTATTTGTCATTCTATCGTATATTGGTTTTTTTTACTTGTATAATTACAGTAATCTCTGGTAGGTTGTACTGTATGCAGTTCCATCTTTCTTTTGTTCTTTCCTTTTTATTCCTGGTGGACCTGAAGCATGAGGCGGCTGCTACATGGCTTATTTGAAACTTGTCACGCTCTCTTCTTTAATTTTCATTGAATTAAAATCATCATATATATGGATATCTTGACTTACATATTTAAAAACCTTTCTTATCTATATTTCACCTCTTTAAATGTAAAACATAAGAGAAAAAGCAATGTTTCTCCCCTCCGAGTTTTCCTTTCAATCTGTCTGGCATGTGTTTTAAATTATTCATATACTCCTAAAGGAATAGCCTTCCTTTTAGGGCAGGTGGAAGCTAATTGATATCTGATGCACCAGGAGTTTTCTCACAACCAGCTTCTAACAGCTTGCATAGATTTAACGTTATTCTGGTACTTACTAATTCTCTTTTAGCCTCTTTCACCATCCTGTCATATTGTGCGTTCTGAAGTATTTGCAAATTAGTCTAAGGAAAACAAAGGAAACAAACTTCCAGGCTGCATTGTAAAGCTTTCTATATGCAACACTTCCTTTGAGTGCTTTGACAAGCCTCATGATTAACTATTCAGTTAATTATAACTGCCAAATTAGAAAGTTAATTCTTACAGAAAATTTTAAGAGGACTGTTCAACTAAGGAGAAATGCAGCAGTCATATATTTGCATATGTCTTCAGTTTGATTCAATGTTATGTATATTGCAATTATACAAAAAATCTTATATTATCTGTATTTCACATAGGTAACCTATTTTGTAATCAAATTATCTGAGGGGGAAAAACCCTTCTTCTTCCACCCCCAAGCCGAGTTTTGCCTAATCATTGGTACTACAGTCAACATCGAACCTATATGTCATAAGTCTGTTTCTCTTCTACAGATTTGATATAGAAATGACTGGTTTTTATTTTAATCACAAGATTTTAAAAGTCCAGAAGAGAAGAAATGTTGATTTTTATTTGACCAAGTTGGTGACAGTTGACTGTGTAGCTGGATGTGAATGAGGGCTTGCCTTTAGTTATAATTATAGATTCTTAATTCTAAATATTTTTTTAAAAAAATACACTGTGAATGGAGAATTACAGACAAGATATTTCTCACTTCCAGGTTTTAAAAGCATGGAATTGGCTCCTCTTGCCGCAATATGTGTAAATGTTCTTTTGACTGGGAAGGAACTGAAAGTAAATGGTCCCATTCAGATTACACTTCCTCTTTCCACAAGTACTGTAAAATTGGGAGATGCTATACCTGCATGGACATTCGATATGAAAACTGGTGAGTGGGTTAATTATTTGTTATTCTACCTTTTAGCACATCTGTATAGTTGTGGACACATGACACTATGTCATGGAACGGTGATGGCGCTAATATATGACATGGTGGTAAATAGTCACAAATTTTACTAGAGGTTCTATATTGTTTTTTGATTGACTAGCTTGAATTGTTCAAAGGAATTTCCCTGTTTTCATTAGTTCAAAAAGCTTTGGTAAAATTCATTAGCATTCCTATTGAACAAGTTTTTAATGTGATGGATTTTTATTTTCATCAGAGGCTAAGAATTCAGGGAAGATATATTTTAGGTGATATTAAATTTTAAGCCTGGTAATTTTGTGAATGCCTTCTTAAATGAAAACAAGTCAGAATTGAAGATTTGGATGCTTTGTTTCCTAGAATATAGCTCTACATATCCTTTGACACTAAAACTGGAATAGGTATTACTTCAGTTACCAAAAGCAATTCAGAAAGTGAAATGAAGGGGAAATAAGAGTTATCAAAGCGAACAACATAGTTCTTACAGTATGCATGGGAAGGGGAGGCTGGGGATTAGACATTCTAAACCTTTTGCCATCCCTTCACGTCTAATTTTAGTCAAGAGTGAGTAATGAGCTACATACACTTATCCCATTTAGATGTCCTGTATTAGGTGCATGTATGTATTAGTGTACTGATTGTCTTACGTTGTACCTTATACTTTCCATCACACTTCGTCTTGAAATACGCAAGTGAGTGAAGAGGTAAGTCTCTTACTCCCTATTAAGACAAAAAGCTGTTATTCAACTGTTGGAAATACAGGAGAGGACACAAACTCAAACTCTAACATAGTGTTGTTTACATGTTCAAGAAAAAAACCTGATCATCTTAATGAAGAACAACCAAGGAACATTAATTCGAATTAAGAACGTGCTAATAAAAAATTGGCTAGGTTGTCACTTGGGAAAAGAATGAATAGAGTAAGTTTTGGTGCAGAAGATTAAGTCTGTCTATATACCTAGAAGACTTAAGAGGGGTAACGAAACTGGTGATGAGAGAGCATTCTTCATCAAAGAAAAGGTTTTAGTCTGACACGGTGAAATAGCATGATGGGTTTAAATTTCTTGCTGCCACAGCCACTTTTACCAGCTCCTGTGCTCATCTGTACCTATGCTGAGCTGTTTTAACTCACTAAACAGAAAACTCAGTTAACAATGTTATTAAAACAAAAACCTGCCAGAGCTGAAGCAGCTTGGCACAGGGTCAGGTTAGAGTATAAATCAGTGTAAGGTGTGTATGTGGGTGTTGATGGGCCTACTCAACACTCAACTTAGGCATGTTGGCCTTGGGAGTAGAGCAAGAATGGGAGCATGGCATGCTGACCCAATAAAAACAAAACAGTTGGTTTTTTCCGCTCAGATGGTGTGTACTCTGATAGAGGTTCCGTCAAGGTAAATTGTTTGTGGTGGGTGCTCACTGAGGTGTAGTGTTTGCATGGAGGCTTTGCTGCTGCTTGCTGAAGAGAGGACAAGGAGGACTGTGGACAAAGAGAGAGACTTTTTGGGTGTAACTCTTAACTTCCACTTTTTCTTCCACTTCCTTATCTCTTCTCTACAGTGAAAACTTGCAACTGTATTCACTGTTCTGGATGTTTATTCTTAAATAATGTTTCTTTTTTTTTTTACCTTTGATCCGAATGTGCAAAATGACTTTTTTCTAAGGTAACTGAGTAGTAGCAAGGCATTCCTTAGTCAAGGTTCTGGTGACTGAGGGCAGCTGAACACCTCAGCTCTCCAGCAAGTATTCAAGAGTGTCCACAAGCAGCAGTAGTCTCCCATCTGAGCTACCTACCACGAAAAGAGATAGCAAAACCAATGGAGAGCTACCACTGGCCTGAATAATCAGGCTGCAGCATCCAAGCTGTTGCATGCAGAATGTCCCCAGCAAGATGTTGAGACACACTCCTAAACTCTGAAGTCCTTGGGTAATATGTCATAATGGTAATCAGAGCTTCCATGTCAGTATTGATAGTGGTAAGGGAACAAGTCTGTGTTTGATGTTGTGTAGACTGACCCATATACAACTAGAAAAAAAGATAGAAACTGCTTTCACGTGTTTGCTCATGCAGTGTTCCCTGGGGTTACTCAAAGTGGGATAGTACTGTTCCTGGAAAATGAGTTTTTGTAATTATATTCCAGCTGTTGTAAATGCAGAATTTGTTGATGCATATTGAATGTGGCTTCCGTCTTACTAAATATTTTGCCTCATTAGTAGCAAAAGTACTTTGTGGATTCTGATATAATTACCAAAAAAAAAAAAAGAAAGCTTGCAAGCTTGCACTGCAACATTACATTGAGAACAATATCCTTCTGTTTGAATGGTGTTAAATCATAGAGAATATGTGCTTACTCATAAATCACATTTTAATGCTTTTCTAATAAGTACTTTTTTCTATGGAGTATATTGAGGGGGAGCTATAATTTACTAAAGAGGACAGCAAAGATTATATAGCTTCTTATTGATTTGTTCAGTCAATATAGAACTTCTGGAGACCTAGAATTTTTTTTTTGTCTTGTATATGTGGTGTTTTGTGGTGTTATTTAAAATCTGCCTGTAAGTAGTCTACCCTTTATACTTGTAAAACAACAGTTTTGCAGTATAGTGACATCTTGCCTTAGAGTTGACGGGACAGAGAATTTGAGGATCTGTTGTTGTTGCCTTCATATGAGAGTTAGGGATGGAAGACTCTTCCAGCTGGTCTTGCTCCTGAGTCTGGACAAAAGGTTTTCTAGAGAAAACTGAGAAACCACCTCTTTCAGGGCCCTAGGTGGTGGCTGCTGCTATTGCCCTCTGCCAGCCATCACAAATACCAGGAGAAGGCTGCAAGTTTTACTGCCGAATGATATTTTGTGTGTGTCTGTGCATGTGTGCATATGTGGCATGTGTCAATTCTCATCTTTACCTCTTGCTGGTAGATATTTCCCTTTGCTTTGCTGAAAGAAGGGTCCTGGACAAAAATTGAAATTATAGGACTTATATGAGTTATACTTTTTGCATGCTTTGGTTACTGTTGTCTTAAAAAAGCTGGTGCTTCTCTCTCCTTATCAGTATTTCCAGTTTGAAAATGTAAGGTTGTTTATAAGAGGTTGTTTTCTGTCCTTAGAGTTTCACAGATGGCCCATAATAAATGTGTTCAAGTGCATTAAGTATAATTCTGTCTATTCTACTGCATGCTTTATTAATTGTAGAAGCTGGCATACCGTAATACCTATCCTTTGCTTTGCCAAACAGATGGTGTGGAATCTGTGTCCTAACAATAGACTTTCCTTGGGTGAAGTGAACTGTTACTGCCTTGGGGCAGGGAGCAGGAAAGAACGTTCAAGACAAACATTGTTTATCCTGTTGTGCTTTATTAGATTAAAATGTTTTCCTGCTAAGTACTGCTAGCTCATGTTAAACTTATATTCATATGCTTAAATTACCTGCTCCTTCATTATTTTTTTTTAGTCTTGGCTTTCATACATGCTTAAGCTCATATAATAGGGTTTTTCAAATTATTTGTGTGCATATCTATGAAAGACATTTGTTAATATAGAAAGGAATCACATTAAATTAAATTCTGGTAAGTAATGGTGATGCTTTGTTTCAAAGTAAATGTCCACACAGGGATATTTGCAATGAAATTGTCAAGAGAGAAAGTTTGCATGTTTAGCTAAAGCTGTGTAATAGATAGCGTATAGGTCAGAAGTTTCAGTTTTTCTTGTGACCTTGTGTATTTTTGGCAATAGCCTAATTGCTAATGGTTTGAGGTATAGGAGAATCCTGCAAGGCATGAGCAATATTTTGTCCTTTTTTTTTTTTCAGGTGCTTGGGTAAGCCGTGGGCTAGGAATGGTAAAGGAAGCAGATGGTCAATTAGTATGGACATACACCGCTCAACACTTAGGCTACTGGATAGCAGCTCCACTGCCTGGAACAAGAGGTATTGCAACAACTGGCAAAGAAATTACTGAGTAACCCAAGTAACAATGTATCATAAAGCTGTCAGTTTGATTGCTTTATTTAACACTAGAAAGGGAAAAATGACATGCAATTTCAATAGTTGCATAACTTTTTTTTGAATCCCTATAGCGTGACTTTGTGCGTATAACCATTTCCTAGAACTTCAAATGCTATAAGGGGAAAAGTCTGGACTGTGTTTGAACTTACGTGTTTATACTATTGCCATCTTTTGGAAGAAGCCTGCAAGGAAACTGTGACTATGTAGATCCCTTACTGTTGAGGATCATGTATGACAGGAGGAAATATAGGAAAATTAGTCTGGAGTAAAAAGGTCCCAGTGGATTCTGTTTTATGTAGACTTGTTGCATGTTTTGCAAATTCATATGAAAGGATTCTTATCAGAGAAATATGGTGTCAAAATTTAAAAACAGATAGCACTTTCTGACAGAAGCACTAAATAGAAAATGTAGACCATGTTTCTACGTCAGTTTGGCCAACTAATGCAAATGTAATTTGACTGGAATTTAGGAGATGTTATGGTAATGCTTTAGTACTTAAGATGAACCTTCAAAGATCCATTGTATTGTAACCACCGTCTGTATATTTTCTAGTTTGCTGAAATAGCAAGGTGAAAAGGGAAGGATAAACACAGTGCCACAGGAACAAAAAATCACTGGAAAAGTACAGTTTAATTTATTAGCTACAGCTCTGCATATCTAGCAGAATTACTTGTTTTTGAAAACTAATTCTTGTCTGGTTTTGTTTGACAACCTAGAATCCATTATTAGTGCGGTTTCCAAAGACATAACAGCCTATCACACAGTGTTCCTTACGGCCATACTGGGAGGTACTGTTGTCATTATCATTGGATTTTTTGCTGTTCTTCTTTGTTACTGCAGGTAAGAAAAAAAAAAAAAAAAAA
>VUYV01000085.1:3159358-3292720 GCA_008711295.1 Anarhynchus alexandrinus | reverse complement strand
GGAATTTGAGGTTGATCATAGAATCACAGAATGGTTTAGGTTGGAAGGGACCTTAAAGATCATCAAGCACTACATGCCCTTGCAAAAAGTCCCTCTCCAGCTTTCTTGTAAGCCCCCTTCAGATACTTGAGGGCTGCTATAAGGTCTCCCTGGAGCCTTCTCTTCAGGCTGAACAAGCCCAAGTCTCTCAGACTGACCTCATAGGAGAGGTGCTCCAGCCCTCTGATCATCTTCGTGGCCCTCCTTTGGACCCACTCCAACAGGTCCATGTCCTTCTTCTTTTAAGGACTCCAGAGGGACCCCTAACCTGGAGGTGGGGTCTCACCAGAGTGGAGTAGAGGGGTAGAATCACCTCCCTCGACCTGCTGGCCACTCTTCTTGTGATGCAGCCCAGGATGCAGTTGGCCTTCTGGGCTGCAAGTGCTGTTGCCGGCTCATGTTGAGCTTCTCATCAACCAACATCCCCCAAGTCCTTCTCCTTAGGGCTGCTCTCAATCCATTCTCCACCCAGCCTGTATTTGTGCTTGAGATTGCCCTGACCCCCGTGCAGGACCTTGCATTTGGCCTTGTTGAACTTCATGAGGTTTGTACGAGCCCACCTCTCCAGCCTGTTCAGGTCCCTCTGGATGGCATCCCTTCCCTGGCATGTCAGCCATGCCACACAGTTTGGTGTCATCGGCAAACTTGCTGAGGGTGCACTCAATAAATAGTCTTTTGAAGTTGAGACTTGTTTCCTTAGCTAACCCATAACATGTACCCTAATATTTCTTCAAAAATTATAGTTATTACAGAATTTCATTTTAAGTTTGTGACATAACATTACACTATAACTATAACCAAGATCTAATCTTTAGTCAATAGTCTAGTATTTCCTAGTATGCTCTACAGTCACCTTGCATCTCTTTTGCGTAGGGATAAATGTGGTCGGACACAAAAGAAGGAAAAAAATACAACTAAGCTGGAGGTCATAAAAAAAGACCAGACAACATCAACAACTCACATAAATCACATCAATGCTGTCAAAGGGTCTTTAAAGTTGGAGGATAAGTCACAATTATATACGCCGAAGATCTCTTCATACAGCCCTCAAAGAAGGATGTCCATAGACACAGAAGATGGAAAATCACGAGACAATTTTAAAATCTACACAGAGGATGCTTCTTATCAGTCATCCTGTCAGACTGGTCAGTCAAGAAATTCAGCCCATTCATTGGAGCCTAATGCTGTAGTTAGGCATTTACAGCAGCAGAAGCATAGTAATGGTACTGTTTCCCAGGCTCCTAGGGACATTCAAGACCAAAACAGATACCTTTCACTGAAAGAGGAGATGTATGGGCTTTCCCATATCCCAGAACATCTAATGCATATTTACAATCAACCTATTGCTATTCTTCAAACTTCTGACCTTTTCCACTCCCCAGAACAAATGCATCCTGCTAAATCAGCAACTTTGCCAAGAAAAGGGCAGTTAGTATATAGCCCCATGATGGAACCCATGAATCGTGACAGTTACATGCAAACGTTACCGAAAATGCCAGTGCACTCTCATCCACAGCCTTCTGTCTGCAGAGATGAAAACAGTACATTAGATGGCGAAGAGGGCTTACCTTCTCAAACATCAAACTGGGGCCGGTACACTAATAGCTTACTTGAATCTGTTTCTGTTCCTGGGACATTGAATGAAGCAGTTGTAATGACTCCATTTTCATCTGAACTTCAAGGTATTTCAGAACAAACGTTACTGGAACTCTCTAAAGGAAAACCATCTCCACACCCTCGAGCATGGTTTGTGTCCCTGGATGGAAAGCCAATCGCTCAAGTGAGACATTCTTTCATAGATTTGAAAAAGGGCAGAAAAACAGAGAGTAATGATACCAGTCTGGACTCTGGTGTGGACATGAATGAGCATCACCCTAGTAGGAAGCTGGAGAGAGAGAAAACTTTCATAAAAAATATGCCGCATTCTAAGATCCTTTACTTGGAAGATCTGGATTTGAGTAGCAGTGAAAGTGGGACCACTGTTTGCACTCCAGAGGACCAGGCTGTAAGGCACATTCTGGATGGAGGGAATGGGCCAGCCATAGAACAGCATGATGAAGAAGGTCTAAGAAGAAAAACTGTATCAGGAAGTCATGAATCTGGTATCCCTTCTGCTAAAAAAAGGGATAGACCATCTATCATGAAAAGAGATAGCAAAACCAATATCTGGAAGAAAAGAGAGGAGAGGCCGCTTATTCCTATAAATTAAAACACAATGTGCTTTGTGGTGTTGCTCTCCCTGCTGGTTATTGACCTCTTGGCTGCTTCTGTAATTCTGCAGTGTTGGGTTTACAAGGGAAACGTTGTTTTCTAGTATCAAGAAAAGTTACTTTTTTTTTTAATATAAAGATTGAGTTACTAAAGTTCAACTGGGCAATTGATATTCAATGTGAATTGAAAACAGGGAAATGCTACTATTAAAATTTTCCAGTTCCTAATTTTGCTGGCAGTGTAAGGAAGGCCCACATTTTAATTAGCCTGTCATTCTTGGATACACCTCTGGGAATGCACGGTGAGAAATGTAGGCACATGTTTTAATTTTTTCGTACTTATTGCTAATGCATTGGTAGACTAGTTAAAGCCATTCCTTAGCCTTGTTCCTAATCAATGTGACCATCTGTACAGTATTTTATATATGAACTTTTCTAGGGATCTGTTACTACTTCTTTGTATAATGTAAAATGTTTCATCAGTTAGTTCCACGACACCAGCAGATGAGCTCTGTTGGATTTATCAGCGGAGCTCTATAGCATTATTGCCCTCCCTGTGTGCCCATCCATTTGCAAAAGGTTGCCATTCCATATAGCAGTGGCAGAAGGGGGAAGTGTACAAGCTCTGTGGCTGCTTGAGTTCACGGTCATGCAGTTCATCATCTGTCTTAAGATGTTGCCCATCTGCTTTGTTTTAATCTGTTTTGTTATGAACTGTGGACATTGAAGATTGGCATCTGCTATGAAGTGTCCACGTCCAGCAGGAAAGGACTGGTTCCAGTAGCATTTGGAGCTGCTGCTGCTACTACTGATCCCAGTGTCTTGTTTTGGCTTTGTTGTCAGTTAAAATCTTCTCTTCTGCATGCTGCTGGGCCAGTTGAGCTCCACAACCTAGTTGAATCCCTGCATATTTATAAGTTAGAGTCTGGCCCATAATGAAAAAGTATGCAAGTTTAGACAAATTATGCCTTTGAAATAGTTTCCTTTAGCAGGAAAGTTCAACACTGTTGCTTTTTTATTTTGTGTTTTAAAAAAATGGAAGATCATCGGAGGTTTATGTGCCTACATTTTGCCAGCCTGAGCTGCTTTTGTCTAGGTTGTGCATCGCAGAGGGGTTAAACAGGCTTTAAAAGTTGGGGGTTTTTATAAGCATGAGGGAACAGATTGCAAAATTTGGTCTATAATGCAATATAAATACTACTTATGACTCATCTTAGAGTTAAATTTACCAAAAGTCATGAATGCATGAAATGTAACTAAGATGTATAGAGGAAGGAAAAGGCCATCAGAATATTCTTTATTTTTAATGTTCATCTTGTCAAAGTGATCGTTTTAACTTTGGCTAACAGAAAATTAGATGCATCCATTAATGTGCTTCATATAGTATATAGCATGTCTTTCTGTGGATTTTAAGCTGTTTCCCTGATGAAATAAGTTCCAGCATTTTGGCTTTGGCAGTTTCATTATAAATCAGCCTAAAAAAGCTTTATAAATATTTCCCTTAGAGCCTGGTTAAGGTTCTATACCAAGACCCAAACATACAATGTTTATAGCTGAGTTGTGAGGTGAGGTACACTCAGTTGTCTGCCCTGTAGTACACTCAGGAGTTGGGAAATATCCTACACAGCTGGGCTTCTGGGAATACTTACTCAGGAAACGTTACTGTGAAATGTCTGTTGTTTTGGGATTGTCAGTTTTCTGGTCCTGTTTCTAGAAGAATATGCAAGGTGTGCAGTTGCTTTATGAGCAAAATATGATGTTCCTGTTGAGTTCATAAGTATGAAGGTGCAAAATAAGTTTAAGATAGGTGTGCAAATAAGTCTATAATTTTAATCGGCCAAAAGAATCTGGCTTACTTATACAGTTCATCTACTTCAGAGGTGAAGATGCTGGCTGTGGTTTAGCCCCAGCTGGCAACTGATTACCATGCGTCTGCTTGCTCACTCCTTTCCCCCGCCTTCAGTGGGATGGGGAGGAGAATTGGGAAGAAAGAGGTAAAACTCATGTGTTGGGATAAAGACAGTTTAATAGAACAGCAGAGGAAGAGAAAAATGACAACAATAATACTGATAAAAGAATATACAAAGTGAGTGACACGCAGTGCAATTGCTCACCACCTGGAACCTGATGCCCAAACAATTCCTGAGCATTGATCCCTGCCAACTCCCTCAATTGTATACTGAACATGAGGTCACATGGTATCAAATATCCCTTTGGCTAGCTTGGGTCAGTTGTCCTGGCTGTGCCCCCTCCCACCTTCTTGTGAAAATTAACTCTATCCCAGCCAAAACCAGGACATTGTCCACCCCTTGTTCTATACCATCTCCGTCACGCACAGATCTTACAGTTTCCAATTAACCACCACCACTTTTCCTGACTTTTATATGTGTGTGTATATATATACACGTACACATATATATATATGCACACAGATATCATTCCCTTAGTCTATGGGGCATCCCTCTGAAACGTCTGTTGAGTTCATTTAATCCATGATTTTGGGCACCTTATGTCATAGCAGCCTTTCAGGGCAGGAGAGATGGTATGTGGTGTTGGATTGTTGCATGCTGCATCCAGAGCTCGCAGCTTGTGCACCTCGTGCCCACAGTCTGTGGGTTGAAGATGTCAGTCTCGAAGAAGTTGCTGGGCGCTAATTGCTGAAGGCAGTTCTAGTTCCATCACTGCTGCATCGCGTTGTCAATGCCCCCTTCCATAGACAGGGATCCCAGCTGCCTGGCTTCCCTGCCCTCTAATCCCAAGCTACTGGCCCCGTTATCCGAGCATCAGAGCAGCCAGGTAACAATGTGCTCACCTGGATGGCAGCTGAAATCTTCACATGTCTTGCAGCTCACTCAGGGATAGGGACTGGGTGATTATCTCTGGTTCTGCCTCTTCCTTCTGTTCTCGTGATGGCCCTGGTTCATCATCATCCCTTACTAAGAGAACTGACTTTTTTGTGAATTTCTTCTTACATATAGGGGCGACTGATAGTGGCACAGGTTGGTTTTCTGGTTCAGCTGCAATGCCTGTCACCACAGTTGGAGTAGCCACAATGCCGGTCGTGGGGGTTGCAGTAACCTCAGTGCCTGCTGGTTTGTTTTCCTTCTCTTCTCCTGGAGGTTGCTGCACAATATCAAGCAGTGTTTGGTAGATATTGGCCAGGGCCCAGCACAGTGTGGTGAGTTTTGCCTCTCTGGAATAGCCACAGCATTTTTCTTTCAAACATTCTATCACTTTATTAGGGTTTTGTAATTGTTTGTGAGTGAAGTTCCAGACCATTGGAGGTGAGTAGTTCTCTAGGTGCCTGCCCATATTCTCCCACATGCCATGCCACCTGTGACCATACTTTCGCGGAGCCTGGGTCATATTCCTAAATTGCTTGTTAACCTTAAACAATTTTAAGACCAGAAACGCATTCAGGAGACATAGAAATAGGAACATGCTGGTTTGAACATCCTAAGGAGATTAAAAATTCTCAAGAGCTATTGTAATTAGCCTGGAGGAGAAGAGGAAGATGGAAGGAAGCTGACTTCTGCACAGATTGGTTCTCCGAGGAGAAAAGGTAAAAAGTGTAATTGTTAATAGTTTCCACTAGATGGCTTCCAAAGTACAAAGATGATGGCAGTTCTGAGTACAAACACAATATTGGTCTTATCATCAATGATTTTATCATACCATAAGCCAGTGTTATCCATACAGCAAAGTAGTAACCTTGATCCAACTTCCACAGGTAATAAACAGCACATAAATAGTGGTAAACAGCGCATACGGCAAGTCAGTTATTACATAACACAACTCTGAGAACAAATAAAGCAACTTTGTGACGAGCGACTATTACACTAATATAATGAATGCTTATAACTAATACAAAAAATTTGTTTTAACACATTCTGGTCAGATCTGTCATTATCACAACCCTTCGAGCACCACATTGGGTGCCAAAAAGGACTGTTGTGGTTTAGCCCCAGCTGGCAACTAAGTACCATGCAGCTGCTCGCTCACTCCTCCCCTCCCTGGTGGGATGGGAAGGAGAATCAGAAAGAAAGAGGTAAAACCCATAGGTTGGGATAAAGGCAGTTTAATAGAACAGCAGAGGAAGAGAAAAATGATAGCAATAATACTGATAAAGGAATATACAAAGTGAGTGACACGCAGTGCAATTGCTCACCACCTGGAACCTGACGCCCAGCCCATTCCCAAGCAGCGATCCACGTCCCCAGTTATATACTGAACATGATGTCATATAGTATCAAATATCCCTTCGGCTAGTTTGGGTCAGCTGTCCTGGCTGTGCCCCCTCCCAGCTTCTTGTGAAAATTAACTCTATCCCAGCCAAAACCCAGACAGATGGCTTGTCATATTAGCATGCCTTTGCTACTCTTCAGGTAACTGTAATTCAATTTTCCTATACCAAATACATTTTCACAATACTTTTTTTTTCTATATACAGTTTGGCTGAATTGTGTATATGACTGACTCTGTAGCCCAAGATGCTGATATTTTCATAATTTGCTTTGTTATATATATTAGTAGGAATCCATTTATATATTTTAAGTGTTTCTTCTGAAAGCTACTTTGACTTTTGAGGTTCAATGTTGATCTGGTTTTAGAGTTGCATCAGTTCCGATGACTCCCTTTTCAAAAAGAGAACATATGTGCTGTTGAACATAACAGAAAATCCCTGACAAGCTAATGGTTTTGAGGTTTTAATACTAAATTGATATGTCTCTACTTGAAATTTTGTTTACCTACAGTAACTTAAATATATTGCAGATTTTTTTTAATGGATTTTTTCATCGTATGTACCAAAAAGACCTAACTCCTCAAAGTTACTTGTACCATTAAAAAATACAGACTATCTTAAATGGCTTTATTCGCGTGAGTTCAAAGGAATGAAGTCTCGCACTCCAGTGTTGTTGTTCTGCATCAGGGTAGGTATGTGGTCACCAAAGAAAAAGAACTAGAAATATTGATCAATTATAAGTTTGAGACTTCAAAGTAATGGTGCCAAAAGACGTAGTGACGTAGTGCAGATTCTTGTCTGCTTTGCTAGCTGATCAAGAGCAAAGAGCGGAGTTCAGTTCTGTACTGTCATTCTAGAAGGGCTTTTGGTTGTTTGGATTTAGTCACAATTTTACCTTGCACATATTGTAGTGCAAAATGGCCTCTTTAAAGGCTGTGCATTAGTAATGCACTTCAGCTTTTAGCCAACAAAGCAAACCAGAGTGGAACAGATCTTCTTGCAAGAGTTTCTTGCTGCTAGGCTTCTCAGGGGTATGAAGAAAGATTAGAATAAAGTTTTCTGACAAATCGGCATCTCATCACATGTGGGATTGGTATCTCTACGAGATAGTAGCTCCTCCCATGCCAAATGAGGGTGTGGGCATTTCTTTTAGTGGAATACTTAATTTTTTTTCTGGAAAGCGCATGCTGCAGTTCTGGTAATACCATTTCCAAGCTGTCTTTAGCTGTTCCTTCTATCCGTCAAGCCAGTCAAGCAACAGCTGTCTTTGCTTGCTTTGTAGATCCCATTTTACAAGAAAAAAGTTACAACTTTTCTGTGTGTAACTTGCTAGCATTTATTGCATAATGTCTCATGCTGCTGGTAACACTTGAAAAGGCTTTTCTAAAGTTGAATTTTATATTAAAACTAAATACATAACTTGTTTTCTGTGTCAGAATATGAGAAAACTATTCTGTAGAGAGAAATTATTGCTGCAATTGTATCTGCAAAGATAAATGCTACATGAAAACAGGTGATGCCCCTAAACACGCAATGACAGGGACTTCTTCCTCAGCCCTATCACGAGCATTAAATCTTGGATTTTAAAAATCTCTATATAACTAAAATTATTAGAATTATACTTCATATTTATATTCAGTATTTGCAGAATATATTATCTGAGTCTTCATGCTCCAGCTGTATGTTGGAATTTATGCACTGAAAACCTGGGTTACCTATTAGCGACTGGAGTTCTTTTTAGATTATTAAAAAAAAAGAGTTTGACTACACTGAATTCTAAAAATTTTTATTCCAGATCTAATCAAACATGATGTGCAACATATGTGGAAAAGACAAAATTTTATCATGAAAATTGTCTTTGTGGTCAAACTAATGCTTTTCTATATTTATGGAATTTATAGGAGTCAGTGAATTTATTTTTTTTTAATTTTTCTTTTCTGTTGGCTCAGTATTGCAGCACTAACAGAGTGCTAAAATGCTAGTGCTAAAATGAGGTCTATACAAAAAGTAGCAAGGATTCGTGGCACGCTGCTCTTGGAAAGGGCAGGGAAACATTCAGAGGTTTTGACTTCTTTGAATCTGAAGGTTTATTACCTTGAGAATAAGAAGTGGGCCATGCCTGAAGCACCTTTAAAGGAAGCCCCCTCTCTGTAGAAGGGAACGGGTGGGAAAGCTGGAAAGGATATAGCTTCTTTCTGAGGCTTGTTTCCAAACTGAGAGGTATTTGTGCTTCAGTGGAATCGATTATTTTTGAAAAACACAAATGTTTGCAATAATTATGTGTTAGTTCTTTACAAGATGCTTCTTGAGCTGTCACCTTTTGCAAAAAACCTCACATACGTGTACATACAGTTTTAAGTGAAAGGTGTTAGGTAGATAGAGAACACTCAAGATATTTTGTCAAATATTTAAGGTGAAAGGCAGTTAATGAACTTCAGGACAGTTTCCTTGCTATGGTTGCCAGACGTGATGTTGAGATTCTTCTTGCAGAAGGGAATACCAGTTCCAGGTCTTACCTGTTTTTGATAAGGTAGTTAATGGAGTTAGCCAAGGCTTTTTTCTGCAGGTATTTCATGTGGCTCAGGTCAGTACTTTGTTGTATCATAAATGAAGGGAAGTGATCAGGCTAAATAGTATGCAGCTGTATGCACGTTAATCTGGGTATGTTACTTACAATAACCTAATTGACAGTAATTTTCAAATTGTTACCAAATGCTACATATTGTAGAAATAAATAAAAAAAAAAAAAGGTGGGGAGTCACTTAAAAATTCCATTTGATTAACAGGAGAAATCTTTACAGTACTACCAGAAAATAAAAGACCTCTGGTATCTTACAAACGTGAAAGCAAAACTGATTTGATGATTAGGGACGTTATTTACCACTGTAGAGCTAGAAATGTTGCACAAAAAATAATCCGGGATGTACGAAAGTTTAGTTGTCTGTTTTGTTTTTATGTAGTAATTTGTACCAAAGAGGATGAAATGAATGGGCACCAGTCTAAACTCTTCTCATTAGTTAAAAAGTGAAACAGGTTAACAATATTACTGATCTAACACTGTGCGAATTAAAAGGCAGTATAGTACATCTGTTGTCTAGTACTGCATATTAGGAAAATCTGAAGATAAATTAGCCTGCTGAAGTGCCTTTCTCTTTCATCAGACTTATTTTATCAGTGGGACACCTGACTATCTGAAAAGCACATTATGGGGTTTTTTTTCTGTTAGCCAAAAAAACCCTCAATTCATACTTAAAACTATGTAGCTTTTATAATATTTTAAAAGGCAGATCTAGTGTTTTTTATGTTGGAATACTGACTCTTGCATGTTGATGATGATGGTAACTGTTGTAAACCCTGTTTTTTTGTATTTTATGTTTAAAAAGAAATTAAAAAAAATATCTTTAGCAATCTGAACAGTAGTATCTTAAAAATGCACATATGAGATCTGATTCAATTTCATAAGTCAAGAGTAAGCATCTTGAAGTCACTGGATTTACAGGTACGAAACTGGGATTTTTAACTTCAAAAATGAAATTAATATATGTTTATATATAAAAACTATTATAATGATAAAAATCCTTTTTTTCAGCTGCTAATCTTCCTTGCCAGTAGAAGCAGAAGTGTATGGAGATAGGTACTTAATTCTTATTTTCTAGAACCAATTTTTACCTCAATTTGGAGCCTAACCTGCATTGTTTATATAACCCAAGCTTCTGCTTCTTAAGATTTTTTTTAATTCAGTGGAATTATGCAAAACACAGTGCTGTGCCTACAGAGTTAAAAATGAGCATTCTTTTATAGTAGTTTGCACTAATTTGTGCCACACTTCTAACAGTAGGCAGCTATATTTGTGTTAAAGAATTTATATGAAAGATGGTTTAAATGACTTTAATCTGAGCTTCATTTTCTTTTAAAAACAGTATTCAGTGTGTTCTGATTACCAAAAAAATGGCTTCAGATTGATTGTTGGGTTGGTTTTATTTTTGAGACTGGCAGGGGAAAACTGTGTCATTATTCTTAGTATTGAAAACTATTTTACCAAATGATTTTTTTTTTCAGTCAGTTTAAGACTTATTGAACATTCCTATATTCCCCCTCCCCAAAATGTACTGGTACTTTATTCCCCAGTTAACTGATTCAATTCCTTTGAAGCACTTGTTGCACTTCAGTCCGTGTTAGAACAGTACAATTTTTACAACATCTTGTTATTGTGTAGAAAGGCACTTTTTAGTGCTCATTAGAGCATGGAGTTCATAAAAAGCCTGGCTCTGAGATGCTGAAACATAGGTGAACTGATGGCACTGACTGTGCTCGCCACCTTGCTGGAGCCTTATATTCAATGAACGCTTCATTACTTTGGAAATCATTTTCAAAAACACTCTGGTATGGGTATTGTTCGTGTAAAACATTCTTGATATTCAGCATCCTGGTTTTAAGTATTTCTACCTTTTTATATTTTGTCAGAGGTGTCTTTTCATCTCTATTTACTACAGTATCAGTGTATCTGTTGCTGGAAATGTAACTAAGATTTGTAAAATGTTATAGCTTATGCAATATAATAAAAGTCTTAAAAAGTCACCAGTGCCTTAACTTTATTGAAGGTCTTTGAAGTCATATATTGTTTAGGAACATACCTCTCTCACTTAATACTTTTTTCCCTAAATATCACTAAAAATGTGTATTTCTGTCATCACCATGATTCCATGACAAAAGAATGGAATCGTCCTTGAGTTTACCAATTCTAATTCAGTCATGTTCTCTGTTCCATTTCTGCTGAACACAGACATCTATATTCACATTAAATCTGATTCCTGTTTCTTGGTTAGTGCAGGTAGGGTTATTGCTTGTGTAAATTGATTTTGTTGCAACTGGAAAGGGGTATCCAGAGAAGAATATTATTTCAGCTTTTATTCTTATGTCTAATCTCTCTTTCTCCATTCTTTTATTTAGAGACTTTCTGTGGCTTCGAGAACAAAAAAAATGATTATTTCTCTGTCTGCACAGTGCGTAAGACAGAGGCATCAATTCCAGCTACGAATAAGCTCGAAGTACTTAAATCCAGGTAGAAGAACAAGACAATATTGTGGTATAGAAGAGCTTAAGCTAACTTCGGGGTATAATGTCCTGTTCTTAATTGTATCTAGCAGTAGTATTTTTCAAGCCTTTTTCTTTTCTAAGCTTCACGAAAGCCACATTTCAGTATTTTCACCATTGTTCAGAAATCCTGCAAGACTGCAGGCGGGCACATTGCAAAGGTTTTGCTACCATGGGGAGCACTTGCATGTGTTGTATGATCATTCCTTTAATGCTCTGAGAAGCCACAGTCTTCTAGTAAACTACTGGGTTTCTTCTTACTCTCACAAAATAACATTTTTATTTTCAACCTTCCTGAGAAGTAATTTTTTTTTAAACCATTGCAAATCCATTAGATACTTTAAAATAAATGGAGTGAACTTACTCTCTACAGGAAGCTAAAGAAATCTCAGGAATTTTATTTCCAATTCAACAGAACAGAATGGTATTTTCTGTCATGTTTCACTTCCATGTAAAAATTAAGTATCTATTAGGGTCATCAGCTGATGTGTAAATGCAAATAATTCTATCAAAATTGACTGAAGTTCAACTTGTTCTATGTTGTCATAGAAAACACAAAATCCAAACTATACAGTACTGACCACTGAGGAACACCACTGGTCACTGCATGCCACTTGGACATCAAGCCCTTGACTGCAACTCTTTGAGTGCAACCATCCAGCCAGTTTCTTATCCACCAAGTGGTCCATTGGTCAAATCCACGTCTCTCCAGTTTAGAGAGAAGGATGTTGTGCGGGACAGTGTCAAATGCTTTGCACAAGCCCAGGTAGATGATGTCAGTTGCTCTTTTCTTATCCACCAACGCTGTAAACCCGTCGTAGAAGGCCACCAAATTTGTCAGGCATGATTTGCCCCTAGTGAAGCCATGTTGGCTGTCACCAATTTTCCGTGTGCTTTAGCAGAGTTTCCAGGAGGATCTGCTCCATGATCTTGCTGGGCACAGAGGTGAGACAGGCTGGTCCGTAGTTCCCCCGGTCTTCTTTTTTTCCCTTTTTAAAAATGGGGGTTAGATTTCCCCTTTTCCAGTCAGTGGGAACTTCACCAGACTGCCACAACTTCTCATATATGATGGATAGAGGCTTGGCAACTTCATCCGCCAGTTCCCTCAGGACCCGTGGCTGTATCTCATCCGGTCCCATAGACTTGCACACCTTCAGTTTCCTTAGATGGTCTCGAACCTGGTCTTCTACAGTGGGCAGTTCCTCATTCTCCCAGTCCCTGCCTTTGTCTTCTGTGGCTTGGGTAGCGTGGCTAAAGCACTTGCTGGTGAAGACCAAGGCAAGAAAATCTTTGAGTACCTCAGCCTTCTCTCTATCCCAGGTAACCAGGTCTCTCATTTCCTTCCGGAGAAGGCCTGCATTTTCCCTAGTCTTCCTTTTATCACTGACATACCTATAGCAGCTTTTGTTGTTGCTCTTGATGTCCCTGGCCAGATTTAATTCTATCAGGGCTTTAGCATTCCTAACCTGACCCCTGGCTGCTCAGACAATTTTTCTGTATTCCTCCCAGGCTACCTGTCATTGCTTCCACCCTCTGTAGGCTTCCTTTTTGAGTCTGAGTTTCTCTAGGAACTCCTTGTTCATCCATGCAGGCCTCCTGGCATTTTTGCCTGACTTTGTCCTTGCTGAGATGCATCACTCCTGAGCTTGGAGGAGGCGATTCTTGAATATTAACCAGCTTTCTTGGGTCCCTCTTCCCTCTAGGGCTTTATCCCATGGTAATCTACCAAGCAGATCCCTGAAGACTCCAGTCTCCTCTCCTGAAGTCCAGTGAGCTTGCTGTGCTCCCTTGTTTCTGCCCTAAGGATCTTGAACTCCACCATCTCATGGTCACTGCAGTCAAGGCTGTCCTTGAGCTTCACATTTCCCACCAGCCCCTCCTTGTTGGTGAGAACAAGGTCCAGCATGGCCCCTCTCCTCTTTGGCTCCTCTATCACTTGGAGAAGGAAGTTATCATTGACGCATTCCAGGAACTGCCTGGATTGTTTATGTCCTGCTGTGTTGTCCCTCTGACAGATATCGGGGTGGCTAAAGTCCCCAGTGAGGACCAGGGCTTGTGAACATGAGGCTGCTCCTATCTGTCTGTAGAGGGCCTCATCTGCTTGTCTTCCTGGTCAGGTGGCCTGCAGCAGCCTTCCACTGTAATGTCACCTGTCCCTGCCCTCCCTTTAATCCTGACCCGTAAACTCCCAGTTGACTCCTCATCCATCCCCAGGCAGAGCTCTGTGCACTCCAGCTGGTCATTAACATAGAGGGCAACACCCCCTCCTCGTCTCCCCTGTCTCTCCTTCCTGAAGAGCCTGTATCCTGCCATTCCAATACTTCAGTCATAGGAACCATCCCGCCACATCTCAGTGATGCCAATAAGATCATAGCCCTGCAGGTGTGCACACATCTCTAACTCCTCTTGTTTATTCCCCATACTACCTGCATTTGCATAGAGGCGTTTAAGTTGGGCCCCTGATGAAGCTGCCTTAATGGCTGGAATGGCTGATGTTCCTTTTTGCTGCACTCCAGGTACTCTCCTGTTGACCTGCAACTCCTCTCCAGGCGCTGGGCATCTATTGCTGGCACTGGCATCATACTGGTAAGAGTGTGATGGGCTGAGATTCCTGTTCCCTGGCAACTCTAGTTTAAAGCCATCTCCACATGCTTGGCAAGCCTCTGACCAAAGATGCTCTTCCCCTTCTCTGACAGATAGACCCCATCAACCCCCATCAGTAGGTCTGGTTTCTCAAAGTGAGTCCCACAGTCTAAGTAGCCAAATCTACTGTGGCACCAGTCCCTTTAACCACTTGTTGACTTGCCAGATGTGACCAGTCCTTTCAAACCCCTTTCCTTTGACTGGGAGGATTGCTGAAAAAACTACCTGCACTCCAGAGTCTTTTACCGCCACTCCCGTGGCTCTGTAATCCTTCTTGATACTCCTCAGGCTGCTCCTGGCAGTGCCCACATGAAACAACAGCAGCAGATAATAGGCAGAAGACTGTACGAGGTTTAGTAGTCTCTCGGTGACGTCCCTGCTACAAGCCCCCAGTAAGCAGCATACCCGTCTTAGAGAGTGCATCAGGTTGGCAAATGGGTGCCTCCCTACCTTTCAGAGGAGAGTCGTCTGCTACTGTCACCCATCGCCTTTTCTTAGTTGCACTGGTTGTTATATGGGAGCAGATCAGGTTGCCTTACTCGGCTCCAGCGCCTCTCCCGATGCAATGGGTCTTTCCTCTTCACTCTGCAGAACTGTGAAGTGGCTCTGCAAGGGCCCCTCAGGCTTCTGGGGAAATCTCTTCTTCCTGCTGGTCCTTGCCCTCACAAGCTTCCATTCTTCTCTGTTACTGGCCTTCCTCCTTTCTGTGTCTGCCAGTGTGGGAGTTCTGGGCTGTCTGGCTGTGGGTACACTGCAGACTGTGCTTGGAACCAGCTCTCTAGCTCCTTCTCAGCCTCCCTGATGTTACAAAGCCACCACATGATACAGGAGGCAGGTCTGCCTCTTATCCCTGCCCCAGGAGAAAGCTTGAGGTACCTCCTGCAGCCTGAGGTCTGCACTGCAGCCTCTCCCTTCAGCAGCTCCATCTGGATGGAGGCATTGTCCGCTGCTGGAGTGGATGGTGCAGAGCCCTGAGCCAGAGCTGCAGCCTTTGCTCTGTCGAGCGCCCACCATTCTGTCTTGAGGGTCAGGTAGGATGAGTGCCCTTGACCCCTGCAGATGGTCACAGAATGGTGCCCAGCGCTCAACCAGTCGAATGCTCCTCCTTTGAAGAGGCACCATTCCTGTGCCAGCTGCCATGCATACTGGTTGCTCCTGGTTCCTTGCGCTCCCTGGGCTGCTTTTTATAGGCGTGGGGGATGTTGCGGTTGCTCTGGCAATGCCCAGGCCTCATTAGCGTCTCTCGCAAGAGCTGCCAGCTCCTGGCAGGTGTCTCCGCTGCCCGGGCATTTCCCTGCCTCAGGAAAGTTGCGTGCTCAGATGATATTTGCTTGAGAAATAATCCATTTCCAGATACACAAATTTCTGGTTCTACTTGCTTCACAAGTGTGCTAACATTTGCATGAGAACCTGTTGGGTAGTTTCCACATTTGGCTAGCGTATCCTTCCAAGTCAGAGGATTGTATGCAACATATTCATTAATAGGAGGTGTGTTTCTTTGCTACAGTAACCAACTGTCAATACATTCCCTATGAAACTTAAAAGATAGAAAGGTCAGCTGTTGCATAATATTTCTTAGCTAGATACGGACTGATCAATTGTTCTTGCATGTAACGGTAATTGAAAGAAGCCTCTTCCCCAATGTTATGAGTGCAAACCCAGAGGAACTTCACTGATCGCTGGGGGGCTATGTTGCTTGTGTGTAGAATGAATAGATTCTAAAGTTTTTGGCAATGACAAGCTAAAGAAAGTTCATTAAAATTTTACCGACTGCTGTAAACTGGATATTTAAATCCCATTTTTAAAGGTGCTGCAAACATCAAGTTACTTAACTGTAATAGATAATTACACATATATTCACTACTATAAGGAATCAGCGATGACTCTGCTAGCCTTCCCTTTCAGCTTAATTGCCCCTTTGATTCTGTTCCCTATCAATTCTGGACTTAAAGGGCAGTAATTACTGAGACTGTAACCAAGATCCTACAAGTGAGCAAGGAGTTTGAATTTATATTACTACTGTCACGTCATCGGTGAAGAAAAACTGCTGGTCAGGTAAGCTAACTTGAGTTAAATAAATCTGGAAAGGGCTGTCTTCTGTGATCTTGCTTAAAGGTGGTGGTACAAACTAGCAAAGATGAACTTCACAGGTTGGCTGAGTACTGTGTATTCCCGAATTACGAAACCTGCTGCAGGTTTGCAAAAGGCTCCCCTACTTTCAAGTAAACTCGGCTCCTTTTTGCAAAAAGTATACTGAGACAGAGCAAAGCTCCACTGCTAAGTGTTTGAAATTATAAACTGCTCAGAGGATGTAAATGTGCCTCTCAAATACTGGGAACGTGCTAACTGATGCTGATTAAGAAGCACAGAAAGAATCTGGTTATTTTGGCTTCGACTGATAAGCTAGCAAACACGAGCAGGCAGTATTTCAGCATCTCAGTATCCCAGAGGGTCTAAATCTTTGCAAAATAATCTGTTTTAAATTTTTTAAAAATGTGTTTGTTCAAGATGATCTACTCAGAGAGATGCTACTGAGTTCTTGCAGAATGTATCAGAATTGGAAGAATATAAATAGTGAACCAGGCTCCTAAAGAAAAGTACCACATTATTTAGAATTTGTTCTGTAGAGAAGTAAATATCAGTAACAGTAGATAACAGTGAAGAGTATTTGAATTGTCACTAATGGCCATAAAACATACATATCCCGATGCAACTTTTGATTCTAATGTTATTTACCTTGTCTAACCTCCAAAAATAAGAATGCAGATTATAGGAACAATCTGATTCATTACTACCAGAGAATTATGCATCAGACCATTTCATTATGGTGCTCCTTGCCATTGGTTAGTAAAAAATTTCTAGCCGTTATGCTTCCTGTGCCTTACAGCAGGTGTTAAGACTGAGGCATACAGTTAAGTAAGGATGCGAACTTCCAGACCAGTGGCACTCATATCAGTGGTGCCTTCTGGGTTCCAGTACACTATGTGCTGCAGGGTGTCAGCATGAGGAAGTCCAGTGTGCTACAAGTTAGCAGGCTATATGAAGATGTCCTGCTTTGAGGTAAAACAGAACCAATTTTCTGTTCAGTAATTTTACTTTGCAGTTAAGCCTCTTCTAACTAACTGAACTCTCTGAAATTAACAGCATATTGTCCAGACACTGTTCGTTCCCAGAGAGGGAAGACCTGATTGCTTATGCCAAGGAACGTTATGCAAAGAGGCTCTTGCTTATACTAATTGCTATAACAGCCAAGGCCAGCAAACTTTCTTAGTTGCCCCGTTGGAGGGTCAGAAGCAGGAAAGCGTAGAGGGGTCGCACCTGCGGATAGGAGAGGAGAGGACAGGTGACCCAAAACTGACCAACAGGGTATTCCATCCCATCTGCCTCACGCTCAGTATAAAAGCTGAGGGATCAAAGGGTCAGCTCTCTCTTCACTGGCCGATGTCTGAGGAGGACTCTGTCTGTTCGTCTGCCTTTGATCCTGATCTGTGCATTCCTGAATCCAGATCCAGAATCCAGCTCCCATCTGTCACTGAGTCCAGTCTGGGACTTTCCAAGTGCCTGCCAGTGACATGATCGTCATCCTGGGAGCTTGATATGGTTTTGAATATTTTGTATATATTTAATTGTTATTATTTTATTAATATTTCATTAAAGTAGTTTAGTTTTTTTCTAAACTCATAAGCCTCTTTCTCTCTCTTCCTCCTCTCCCTTCTCAGAGAGGTGGGGGAGAGCATCTGTCGTTCGTTTCAGTGGCCAGTCCGGCCCAAAGCACAACAGAAGATTTGGCTCTTTAATGTTTAGAACACTTTTTTTTCCCCTCTTACCCTGTGATTATTCCAACCCAACCTATTCTATGATTACATGGTAGGAGTATGATATACATGTGTGATTATACATGTATGTATACACACATGTATTATACATGTATGATTCCATGCTGACCAAGTTGAAAGCCCTTCAAACAGTCTACACTGAATACCCAGGGCAAGTAAATTACTATGTTTACTAATTAAAATTATGGGTAAAGATTTTACAATGTTCTTTGGGGTACAACTAGTCCTAAAAGAAAAAAAACCAACAAACAAAACCCAGTAAATGTGGAGAAACAGCAACTGAAGCTGAGTGCTTCAGAATGATAAACTTTCTTTTGACAGAAGTTTCTCATTCATATACCCGTAAGTTTGAGGGGTAATCTCCATGACATTGGCAGCATTAATGAATACTACAGTTTACATGATGTGAAAGTAAAAATGTCACCCTAAGCTAGAAAAGTCATTGCAGCTATATTAGTTTATGCTGAAGGACTTGCTACACAAGTGATAAAAGATAAACTGTAGTTTTATAGCCAATTTTTTATTAAATGAAGCAGCAAATTTGTCACTGTCTACCCACTAAGGATATCTTGAGAGCACTGGATTAACTTCAGTACAAGGTGGTTTTATAAACTAATAGCTTTTACTGTATATATTTGAAATTGTTCCTTTTTCTGCATTTTCATTTTTCTTGAAACTGCAGTCGTAATCAATGATATAACACAAAGTGTTCTGTATCAGAAAAAAATGAAACAAATTGGAAAATGCCTGAGAGCACTGAATTTTTGTTTAGGTGGAAGAGGGAGAGGAGGAACAAGACTGTAATCTATAAAGAAATTTATCAAAATGGAGGACATTGCTTCATGTGTTCAAAGTTCGTAAGTTTTACATGCAAGCCATAAAAGAGAGGCTACTAATTACATTCATGATCTCTTGGTAATCGATACTTTTTCAGCAGCATCCTACAATTTATAATCAAAATATCTGATATGTAAAAACATCCATGTAAAGTTAGTTAGCTGTTAGTTTAACTTTACAATTTAAATGAAGCAGCTTTGTAAGAGTTCTACAGAGAAAGTATTAGTTGTGTGATTAGATGAGAGAAGCTGAGTAATATTACAGTGGTAAATTCAGTTTAATAAATTTAAATGGATTTTAAAAATGAATTCAAATCAAGGGTATAGTCCCACTCCTAGCTCATACTCCTGTCACTTCTAGGGCATGTTTGATTTTTTCAGTGACCTGGTTCTACTCACTAGACTGCCAAAAAAACTAGCTTAGCCAAAAATAGTAATCCTCAGTTGACTTAGTGGGTTTTGATTCAGCCTGTGGAATCCCAGGACAAGGGATACATCCCCAACAGAGGAGAGAGAATGGGACAACTACTGTGGCAGCAGGAAACGACCTCGTGGATTCCACTTCACCTCAGAGCAGTGGTTTGTGGCTGCGTTTGGAGCGCGTCGGGGCTGTGGTGGGAGCTGCACCCGTTCCTTTTGACGTCCCACACGGATCTCGTGAGACTGTTTCTGACACCAGGTTTGTCTTTGCCCACACATGAACAGACTTCATAAACATTTTTACCCTGGTACTAAAAACAGCTCCACGTAGGTAACTCCAGCACGCTATGAAGAAAAAAAACTGGTGTAAGTATGCTTCGCCCCACCGTTAGTTGCAGTTTCCATTTGCGGAGACAACTGCTGTGCCTCGTGTTGAAGTCGGACCGCGCACACGGCCGCCGAGGGCTTTCCTCAGCCCTGACCGCCCTCCGCGCCGCCCTCACGCCGGCAGGGAAACCTGGCAGCCGGGCCTGCCGCCGCCGGGCAGGCTGCCCCCCTCCCGCAGCGGGGAGGCGGAGGGCCCCAGCTCCCCCCACGACCCGCAACGCTGCTGCCCCCGCCTCAGCTCGGCGCTCCACGGCCGCAACCGCCTCGCCGGCCGGTCCCCATAGCAGCGGCGCGGCCGCCATTACCAGAGGCCCCTCAGCGGCCTCCCGCCCCACTCAGGGACCCGCGGGCGGCCGGGACCCGCCGAGCGGGGGCAGCCGCGGGCCGGACCGCCTCTGCGCCCAGCCGGGGCTCCTGCCGGCTTCGCCGGTGCTCCCGGGGGCTGCCGGTTGCCTGTGGCGGCGGGGTCCCGTCCTAAAGCCGCGAAGGTTCTCAGTGTACGGCTGGTGGTTTTGCTGCCCGTCGTCGGTGGGATCTTCCCAGAAAATGAAGGGTCGCCTCCCCTCACCCGATTTTGTTCTCTCCCCTCCGCGCTCCGCGGCCCTTTTAAAAAAAATTATTATTATTATTGTTATTTTTTTAAAACCACTGAAATATACATGTTCTGTTACGTGCTTTTTGTAAAGGCAAACGGGTGTTGGGAACACTGCCCAGGACGCCGCCGGGCGGTCCCTGCCGGGGGCCGCGGTCGCTAGGGGGAACTGTTGCACTCCCTGTAGCCTGTAAAAACGTGCTGATTTTCACTCTACCATAAATATTTCTATCAGTGCTTCAAACAATTGATAGCCACGAGTCTTTTGATAATATCAAGGCAATCTGTGTGATTTTTTTTTTTTTTACTGGAATATAAACGGGTATAACGCGGTAATGAGGGTCTGACTCGCCTTTATGTTTTCCGAAGGTGTAAGAAAGAGTTTTTGCCCTGTGCGAGGCTTCTCCGGAACGCCTTTTTGTTTCGGCAGTGACTAAGCCCTGCTGGGAAGCGACAGGGACGGGGCAGAGCTCCCAGAAAGGCAGGAAGAGCCGGCAGAGGAGCCCCCGGGGATGCCGGAGGAGCTGAGGTGGGGTTCTGGGAAGGCAGCAGCAGTCTGGGGCCTGGCACTGCCCCACGTCACAATGGATGTGCCCCCCACCCTCCCACCCCACCCCACACACACCCCTTTCCCAATGCCAGATGGTGCAGGGAAAGTCTGGAGGAAGAAAAGCTGATCTAGCTTCAGGACCCTGAGCCAGATCGGTGCAAAGGTGAAAACAAGGTTAGACATAAAGATTTTCTTTTTTCTTTTTTTTTTTTTTTTTAATGCCAAGTTTCAGAAAGAAACAGCTGGGGACCCCGGTGCCTGGAGCAGAACTACTGTAGAGCGGTGTGGAAGGCCCTAACTGCATAGGGACTTGATGTAGTGACATGATATAGCGACTCCAATGGGTTGGTCACAAGTGTGACTTGAGTCATCCCAAGTGGACAAGTCAAACTGGAAGGATTGAAGGGGCCGTGTGAAATAGGGTCTGGAAGTGAGTGTAGTCAGTACCAGAGTATGCTGAGGCCACTGTTTTTCTTTTTAAGTGGTGTGTCAAATAATCCTCACAGTTTATTCTTTCAACCAATTTGTAAGGCCCCTGCCAGCAGATCAAGCTTAATGGGTAGTGAGCTGGAAAAGGATCAATAGACAAAGTCTCTTGGTGCGATATTCTTAAGCAAAGTCCTCAGGGTGTAAGTTTTAGCTAGATATCACAGACTTTTTGTAAAATCTCCTGCACCAGCTTGTTCATGTCCTTTTCCTTGGCTTCACCACTGTGTCATCTCGCCTGAATGCTGTTTTAGGAAATAAAAAATTATATTTCACTNCCCCCCCCCCCCACACACTAGACATAAGACGTTATAGCGTTAACAGCCATGCAGAAATGTGTAGTATCTGCTCTGAAGGAAGAGGAATTTTAAGAATAGCTAAGCCCAGTCCATCATCTTGTGATTTATACAATTCTCAATGCTAGGTTTGAGAAAGATACAAGTACCTTGCTAAACTTTTGAAGGGTAGGATTATAAACATATATGAAGCACTAAGTTTCAGAATTTGTTGAACTTCTTCAGATAAAGAACTTCAGAAAACTGTTGCAGTAAATGTTACAGATTAACAGCTACACTGTGCATATTTCAGACACACAGTTTTCTCAAGTCACGGTATAAGGAGTCATTTCAGTGAACAAGTGGGGAATATTGTTATATTTGGTTATTATATATAACACATGACAGACCATTCCCATTTGCAGATACAAACTGTTCCATGACATGATACAAGATGTGTCATTTTGCTCTTACAAACTGATGATTGCCTTGTGAACTATTCCTGTTCTGGAACTGCTCTGATATTTATTCACCTCTTGTTCTGTCTGGCTTACTAGCCTCAGAGTACAAACATTCTTAATCCTTATCCCCTTGAATTGTTACAGAGTGCAAAATGACACTGTTTTCTTCACTGTCAAAGCAGACCAGCCAGTACAGATCTTTGCCAGCATGCCTACCAGCTTGAATAGCATATTACTAGTGTGAGAACCCTCACGCTATGTGGCAGGAACCAGCTATATTAATGGTCTTTAGAAATAACTGTTGTGCAATAGTGCATTTTTTTCTAATGTTCTTTGAGACAGCGTGTGCCTCTTGATTTCTTTTATTGTATTTTAAGGCAATGAAAACTTAATCTTTCACGTCAGTGCATAAAAGCTTCTTGGACTCCTAAGTTTTGTTGACTTTGTAAAAGGTACAGATGGGCAGCATCATCCATCCATCTTCATCTCTCTAAAGTGTTACTATGAAGTGTCCAGACAATGATGGATTATTTTGCCCTTATGGGTTGCAGTTTTGAATACTGCTGGAGACCAGTTCTGAATTTAATTTTGAAGTGGTAAGTTGAAGACAATTTCAGTTCCCATCTCTGTGGTAGGTCAAAGCTCCATTTTCTGTCTACTTGGTAAGTCTCTGTTTTCCAGAATTTAGACTACATGAAATCATACAGGAAAGGGAACTCTGCCCCTCTCTTGTTGAAATTATGCTGTTGTAAGTCAAGATTTATTGGGATAGAGAGCAGGAAGGTGACTTTTTATCTTGCTAGTTTATATACTGGTTTGTGCACATGTTTTTTGGATAATCTCTCTCTCATTGAACAAAATAAGAGCAAGTAGAAGACAGATATGTAATCTTAAATATTTCCTCTTCCAGGTAAGCTTCCTAATTATAAATTTCATGCTTCATTCATAATGTTCTCCAAGCAGATTTTGTTGTTTTTTCCATGTGCTGGCAGTTGTTGGATACAGAGGGTGGAGAATGCCTCTACCATTACTCTCCCCCTTCATCTCCCTGAAACTCACTGTGAAGTACTGACCTTCCCATTTCAGGGGAAAAGAAGGTGTCTGTGCCCACCTCAGGGTTAGGTATTCTCTTTTACATGCTTTGGTCCTGTTCTATACATACATATCTACATTGCTCTTAAACCCACAAGATTTGCAGGATAAATATTTATTTTCTGTGGAGTTAAGTCTGCCAGATGCTCCCTGCCTTGGTTGAGAATTAATTAAATCTATTTCCAAAGTGTGCTTCACAACCACTTTATCCCCGGAACCTCTAAATACTGTGGAACAGGATAATAAGAAATTTTATTCCGAAGATCTTTAATTAAGAATTAAATTTAATTAATTAATTTAAGAATTATGAGATTTCTGAAATCTCCTGCAAATCATGAAAATGGAAGATATATCTCCTGTCAGGGATCCTAACTTAGTGGTAAAACCCCCAAGTATTGTAAGACTTAAAAAGTAAGATGACCCTGTGGCTTAATGGTAGACTAGGACTGAGGAGAATCCAATCATCCTCGTTCTTTTATAGACTTCCTGAGTTACCTTGCACAAAATTGTTCAGTGCCTCATTTTTCTTTCAGGAATGTTTCCTTTCTCCTCTTCCCTGCCTTATCTGTTTAGACTGAGCCCCCCTCTTAAGGAGGGAGAGTTCAGGGCTCTCAGTATATACTGACAGTGACACAGTGGAGTCCTGATCAGCTAGTTTCTGCTTTACTAATAATCATTGAGCAATGATCATAAGTTTGGGATTTGAATTTGTTCAATAGAACACTGACTTCTGTGAGCTGCTGGAACTCAACAGTAATTTCTGAGTAAAGCCACACAGGTACCGATCTCTGGCAGACATCAGCTAGCTGCATTCTTTTCACATAATTTCAGAAGCTATAAATGCAATAAAAAACAACAAAGACCCCAAATCAGAAAAACCTACTTCCCCTCTTCCTCTCTACCAGAAGTATGAAGCTTGGATCCCAGATACCTGGAATTGAGCACAGCATTGATAAATTTGGGCATACTGCAGTGGAACATTGCGTATTCAGTCTTGCCGATAATCTTGCCTGGATGTTATTTTAAAATATTTTTTTAAATAATGTGGGAATAATATTTACTCTTGCTTACATTCTTATATTGACACTATCAGCATGATCTCCAGTGTGATTTCCTGACTCCTAAATCATATCATAGAACCACAGAATGATTTGGGTTGGAAGGGACCTTAAAAATCGTCTGGTTCCAACCCCCCTGCCATGGGCGAGGATACCTTCCACTAGACCAGGTTACTTAAATAAATGATTTAACCATTGTTAATATACTATTGTTTAAGAGGTCTAGGGTTCTGAGTGTGAAACACAAAACCTTATTATATACTACTGAGTATTAATGCTGGCATAGGGGGAACAAAAAACCCCAACAAATTAAAATGTTTTCCATAAAAAGATTTTGAAGTGCTGCAGTTGCCGATGCCTCACCCATCAATTGCAGATTTAGGGTTTTTTCTTTAGGTTTCCTAATGTGAGGATGATGGATTGCATTTTCTCTTCTTTTCTCATTGCATCCATCTCCAGGTGAAATGACTAGAAATATTCCCTCTTATGTCAGTGGAGATACTGAAAAATTACTTTTTAACTGGTGGTGTCATATCCACAGTGAGCACATCAAAAGGAAGAATTTAGTTTCCTGAATCTCTGCTCATAATCTTTTCAATCTTGTGTTTATTGTTACTGTTTTATTCGGTGTTTGTTTTTTTTTAACAATCATATTAAAAAAAAATCTGAGTGATTTTTTTTTTTTAACTTTTGTTTTGGTGCTGTTTAACTGGTTTTGTAGCTATATAACACAAGGTAAATCATTTAGGTATTTTGCCAATTTAAAACTGTGATTCTTGTTAAAAGCTTAATATACTAATGCTGTCTACAATATCTGGCTGGGCAGTAAGGATATTATCCTAACACTAACCCGCAAATATATTTTTCATTACATATGGGTTTTTTGGTGGGGGTTAGTTCATCATCTTACTTTACCACAGTTCATCTAGAAGGCCTTGCAGATAAACAAAACTGCCAAATGAACTGTTTAGTGGGAAAAGTTGTGGATAATAATATGATACTTGACCTTTAAAGGTCTACTTCAGAAGTGAGAAATAATCACAAAGAAAAATTTATTTTGGCACCATAAAGCGAAGCAGTTTCGATAGTACTGACTACTGAGTCATTTCAAGTTACATGAACCTAAGTTTAATGTGTGGTATATGATTCTCCCTCTCCACTTTTACTTCAGTTCAGTTTGTGCGACAGACATGGTCTAGCAGGGACTCAGGTTTGCGAAACTACATTTTTAATGACATTACAAAAAGATTAGTACTGACAGTTTTTTATATATATTTCCTATGTGGGGCCAGCTCTTCCAGCCCATTTCCTTCAGTGATATCTGGAGAGGATCTGATAAGCTTTATACTGCTTTTCACAGGTCAAAGGGCATTGTCTTCCCCTTCACTCCAGCTGCCAACAACAAAGTCAGACATATGTTATCACCATCACACAGGAAGCTGTGAGCCTGCTTGTGTTCAACAAAGTACAAATACAGGAAGAGCGTCAGGTTAGTTAAAAGCTGATGGAGCTCTGCTAAGGTAGTATATAGCTGATAATACTATAACCCAATAATACTATTCTATATGTTCTGTGTGTATGTTTCACTATCGGGGGTGTGTGGTTATCTATTGTTGATTGGTTTAATATTACCATAGCCTAAGTACAGGTATCGTTTTACAGGTGGTATCATCTCCTGAGGTGGGGTTGCATAATGTTAAGAGAATAATTATTTATTCACTAAAGAGCAAAGTTGCAGTGGGATTAAGTGATAACGAATTGAAGTTCATCTGAACAGATACAATTTCACACTACCATTTAACAAAGAGGATGTGAATTGCCTTAAATTTGTTCTAGATGCCCTCATTTTAACATACAGTATGTTGCATAACAGGATTAAAATGATGTACATTATATGAGCAAGCTCATATAATGAAATGCTGTTGGTCATGACATCTTAGTGTTGGTAAAAGTGGGTTTTCCACTTCTCTGTAATTTTGGAATGTGAAATCAGCTTAACAGGAGCTTTATGTTTTCATCACTGATAGCCAGTATTTTGAAACTGTGTTCATTAGTGCTAAATTTGGATCTATTTGCAGCTTGTCTTCTGCTTCCGGTACATTGTTTACTGCTTCAGGAAAATCTTCCCAATACATTATACTAGTTCCTATCCTCTGGCTTTTGCTCAGCACAGAACAAATCAGGTCAGGCACACTGAGTTCCAACTCCTGTCTCTAAGGACCAGTTGAAGCTCTACTATGATGTACTGCTACTACCTGGAAGTTCTTGGCCACACCATAAATAACACATACAGATATCTGTGGGAATAGAGGACTACAGAGGTAGAATTAAGCCCAGTGTTTGCCCACGCCTTCAGGGAAGTGGGGAATGGGGTCTGTGTTCTACTGACGGTGCCAGTGAGTGCAGCACTGCATCTCTCTACTTGTTATATCTTTGTTTTCACACCTTCGGTGGCTATGCCAAGAGCTTAATATACTTTCAGAAGGGCCTGAAAATGGTTTGCCTCCTCTATTGAGATTGTAGGTTACTTTAAATGTGAAACCAGCACTTGAGCTTTAGCCATCCAGAACTATAGATCCAGCATGCAGTGCCAGTGTCCTGCCACTTTGGAGTGCTGTGTGGATGGAAACAGTAAGCAGATATGAAAGTCTGGTGAACAAGTGTGATAGATGAGTAAATAGGACCATGGCATGACTCAGACCCAAACTTCTGAGTTCCTAGTCTGCCTGTATGTCTAGCAGGGGACACCAACAGCAAGAAATGGTGCGTTCATAGCAACTGAAGCTCAGAGAGATGGTAAAGCTTTTCATCTAACCCAAGGGATGGCACGAGTTGGTGTAAGAGGTTGTTCCTAAAGACTACTGGCATTAAGCACTACTTTAGGTCACTGCCCCGAGGTGGAGTATAAGTGTAGCAATAATACTTGAGCTTTCAATCATGACGTATGAGAAGTAGTCCATCATGGCAAGAAACTGTTGCTGTTCCACTATAAACATCTGGCCTCTACTCATCATCCTGCTATGTTCCTGTCAGTCTCTTCTGTTTTACTCATGAGTGAAAGTGCTTGAACAATTTCACATGATTTTATACTATGGCTTATCATTACTGCAGACTTCATTTTGCATGTGTAAATGTCTGTTTTTACAATACCTCAGAAAAGTTTGTCAGGATTTTGCTGGAGGGATAGAAGAGGGAGAAGCGGACTGTTAACCGTAAAATATTATCTACCAGCTGGAAAAGAGATGTGTGACCACATGACATGACACTGCTTATGCCTGTGTAGACAGAGTGGATATGTATGTGTAGTACTGACAAGAATAGCTAAAGGCAGAAACAAGGACAGGCAACAGAATGGAAGATAGGATATTGAATAAAGAATGAAATAAGAGTTATGGTTTTAGCCATATAATTATAGATCTGCTTTAAGCTTGGCTAAAAACAATGAACCTTTCCATGGTTTCAAACTGAGATATTCATCACTATGGCAATCCGTAAGTCATACTTGGCATCCCTCCTTGTTAGCTAAAATCCAAATGCCAAAAATGTACACTGGCTGATAGAGTGAAAGATAAAAGGTGTCAGTGAGGAAATGCCCAGAATCAGACATATGGTGAAACTAGAAAAAAAAGAGATGAGGCTGAGGGAGACCTTTTATTCAGTTGGCATTTCAACTGCTCATTCAGAGCAGATGGCCCACTCAAAGAAGACATACTTGGAGGAGTATGCTTGTGGTCCTACAGGAAATACGACTGGTATTGTTTTACTTCTACAATCTTTGGATTTATTTGAGTGCTCAGTCTTTTAAGCAAAGATAGACAATGGACTAATTTGGGTTGAACTGCTGAGATCCAGTAAACTGGTTTAGATAAGGTCTGAGTAGGTGAGCTGTTTGAATGTACAATTGATCATCTTAATTACTCATAACCTTTTGATCTTTGTCTATCTACAGTTCATAGGAATGTCATTAAACACTTCTAGTTCTGATATTCTAGAAGATAGATTGATTCTTAACAGTACTAGTCAAAGCTTTGTATTGCTTAATACAGATGTCTGTAATCCCCAGTGAAACTCTGAACTGTATATAGATGCAAACTGGAAATATTGGAGATGCTCTGAGGAAAAAAAAATGGTTTTCAAACACATCTGATGACTCTGCACTCCCCTAACTATCCGTTTTGTGAAATGAATGAGAGCTTTTCTATCTTGATAGCCTTATTTTTATAAAGGTTTATATAGGTAACTTTGGAATATCACCAACGCATGAAGGGGTAGTTTAGAGCATTTGTAGCTTTAAAATTTTCAGAAAGTGGTTTGCGCAGACACTTTAAATGTTGCTCTGTGTGTTGGAAACAATAGGCTCTCTCACAGTTATGCTCAGTAGAAGCCTTGTTAGCTTAGACCAGTATGGCTGTGCTTAGACCTGTACGGCTGTACTTAGACCAGTACGGCTCATCAGAGCTCTGAACTCTGATCATGTTCTGGACCCCAAATGCTTCTTCAGTCTGCATAGCAGAAACAAACCACTTCCAGGATTTATTCTAAAATCATGTCACTTGCTGAGACAAGGCTGAGTCTGCTGCTAGGTTTACCATCTGAAGAAAGGACACTATGCCAAGAGATAAAGTCAGACTGCTAAGGAGCTGAGAAGAGATGCTGCCAGACTGTGTCACTCAACTGAGAGCTAAATGTCAAGGGGTGAGAAGTAGGCTGTGTGAGTAATTTGGCCTGGCAGTTGTGTCCTACTGTGCTGGTTTTCAAAACCAAGCAACAAGAGGGAAGGAATGAATGATAACCTGGGTGAATTTACATTGTATATGGATTGCATATGCAAAACATCTACAATGTGTTTTACCTACCTGTGGGTAAAATCTTGAATTATGAATTATATAGGAAGAGTCAATCTAATCCTTTTGAACCATGATAATTTACCCTTTGCTTGGGATCCGGCCTTAGTTCTGAAAGTCATTAGCTTTCTCATACCTTAAATAGGTCTCAAAAATTTCCGTTAACAGCAGTTAAAATTGGTGCTGGTGGTTTCCCAATACACCAGTATTATATAGGCACTGAATTTATCCATTTGTAGAGTCAGTAAGTCAGTATAGTATAAGCTGATATTCTTTTCACCATTGAAATGTAATTTCTGAGATGCAAAGTCTGTAAATTTCGTATATGTATCTAGATAGATGCAGATACAGAGATATGTCAGGCCAGGTCACATTTTAATGGCATTTTGCGCATATGTTCCTCCATTTTAGCCCTTGCCCTTCTGCAAATCAAATTCATGAAGAATTTATGCTAAAAGTTCTCTGATAAAAGAGAAGTTGCTAATATTATGGTGGTCCTGAAAGCTATGTTTATTATGCACCACTGGAACAAGAAGTTATACCAAAATTTCTTTTTAGATCCATGAGTCATTTGGATTGTACCTGAGGATTTCCATGGCATGGAAAAATTCCTAGATGGCATAAAGCCAGTGGAGCTTTTTTTTGTGTCCTCTGCTTGAGGTATAGTAGGTGTACAAACAGTCCTTAAGTGATAGAGGTGGAAGGAATTCATACTGACTGGTAAACACTTCTTATCTTGTACAATTTTATCTGATGTCTACCTTTCTATCTAAGACAGAGAGGTTTGTGACTAATGGAAGCCAAATAACTATTACCGAGAGCCAGGAGGAACAGAATACCGTCACTGTACTATGACTCTCTTCTTCACGTGACATCTGTTCTGATGTTGGGAAGAAATCAGCAAAACATAAGTCAACTGATGTTATTTCATTCAAGTCTCACGATCTATCTAAAGGAATTTTATTTGGGTGGAGAGTGCTTCAAACTGTGCAGTATCTCATTGTGAAACTGCTTGTTTTCTGATTGTTTGTCACAAGAGGGAGTTGGAGTTCTTTGCAGTTTGTAAAAGCTGATGTTCCACTGTAACTAGGAGAGGTTGGTTTGGTTGGAGTTTTTTTTTTTTTTTCTTGAGGATAAAAGAAGTCCTTCTTATTATGGGCTTGTTGTTGGATTGTACTGTTTTTAAATAGTAGAATATAAAATTGTTGAAAAGCTTAGTTCAAAACAAGAACAGTTAGTAAGAAAACAATTGTTCCACACTGGTTTTTATTTTGTACTTCAGTGGCAAATATATAATTGTAAAAATTGTCATGTAAAAGGCATTCTTGGGCATAGTCATACTGTTAAGCAGTGAAATTCGAAGATCAGGAGTTGGGAGGAAATCTCAGTGAGAAACTTCATTTCTTTAGGTAACCGTCACAAGATGAATCCAAGTCTAACCAAGCTAACCAGGCTAAAGAAAAAGAAATAATGATGCTTTGTCCATCTGAGGCATTATTCCTGTTTGTGCTGGTATTTGTAGGATGCCAACATCCTGTATAAAGGCTCTGCTCTTGTTTGTGGTAGACTGAGAAATATCATTGCCCTACTTCAGAATCCCCACTGGGAACAAGTTTTGGAAAAAGTAGTAAGAGAACTCTAGGTCCATTTTTTCTTCTGAATAGTCGCTGAACAATCTGATAGGCTAGGGGATTCTATGCATCCCTGGCTCATTCATTCACTTCTAAGCATGCAGACCCAAGAGGAGGAGTGCATGCTTGGAAATGCTTGGGAAAAACCATAGACAGTGTTACAAAAATGGCTAGGCCTCTACTTTTCATAATGGAATAGGAGGATGTTACTGAGGAGATGTTGTCTTTCACATTTGTTGAAGAAAAGGTTTGGAAAAGTTTCTTCTCTGGGTTTAGAGAGGAGAAGAGGTGTCTTAAATGGTAAATGATTGCAAAGACTTTGTTTCGATCAGTAGTGAATTATTATGATGCAAGAAAGACAATGCAGAAATCCTTTTTCTGTCTGTGGGGAAATCTAAACTTCCTTGTTCTTTCTAATTCTGGGAAGAACTAAGTCATTTCTGTTTGAAGTATTTGTTTATATGCCCTTAATTCTTAGAAAAACTTTTTCACTCATATCTACGTTAGCCACATTCTGTGTTTCTGTTGTGTTGTATAGTCTGTATTAGCTACCCGTAAGCATCATGAGGTTTGGACCTTTCTCTAGAAAAGCTCACCATGCAGCAATAAACTGATTTCATATCTTGCACATCTGGCAGCAATTCAAGATTTTTTAAACACCAGCAATGCTCCTGGAAGATCTCTGTACACAGCTGAGTGGCTTTGCAGGGCTGTGGCAGTGGCTTTTTTGTCTTTTGCCTTTACATTTCCAGTCTCTGAGAATATTTATTACATGAGTTTTCTTAGCATTAAAGTAATAGAAATGCAGTATTTTTAAGAAATAAATGGTTTTCAAGGTAAAAGCACATATACTTTGAGAAATACTACTTTAATGAATGCAAAGTCAGGAAGAAAAATTTTTAAACATTTTTAACACATATAAAAGCATATAGTCAAAAGACTATATGCATCCCTTGTGAGCAACAGCATTACGGAGGCCCATTTTTTGTTCCTGAAAGAGAACATAGCTTTTTCCTTTCAGCTATGTTTAGTTTACTTCGATATTCTGTTGAAAATCTCAACCAAAAAAGGAAAAAAAAGAGAAAAAAAAAAGAATAAAAGAAAAAATCTCTTGGGCATTGCACTGGTGAAAAAAATAGCTTACACTTAAGTAGGTTTTGTCTTAGAATTACTGAAGAATTAGAGAGGGATTATATCCTCGCTCTTTTCTACTGTCGTTATTGAGTACAGCCGAGTTCACAAATCAAATGTAGGGCATCATAAAAACTTGCCACAATGTGAGCTACAATTTGCTTTGTATTTACTCTTGGGAACTTTGAACAAAGGTCAGCACAAGTTTTTTTACCCCTCCCATTTGCATTTTCCCACACTTTTCTTTTTCCCACACTTTAATGAATCTATATAGTGCTTACTTATGATCATCATAGTGATTTATATTTAAAATGTCACACGTATTTTTGAACTCAAATATGATGCAGATTCATGACTGGAGTATTTATGAGATACTGTTAATTCTGTCCTGTTTCTGTCAGTAACGCGAGGGCTCTTTCTGTTTTCGTCCTCTTTTTTTCAAGTCAGAAATACTTTTCCTTACAAAAATACTTTTTTCCTTACATTTGCAATGGATTCTCCACTGAAGAGTTTTTCAATTTCTTTTTTTTCCCCAACAGTGGATTTTCTTTAGAATGCAGCTTGAACTTGCACATTTTCTTCAGCACTACTTTCTTTTGACCAAGAATTCAAAATGCGAGGGTAGGCACTGCCTATCCACCATGAATTGTAGACTGTACCCCATTTATCTCCTCCTAGCTTATTATTTGTTCTGATGTTGGTCTCCAGCTGAAAGATGTGAAGACAACTAACAAAACCTTATTATTTTGGCAGGGATTGCTAGCTCTAAGAACAAGGCACATAGAGATGAAAGAAAAAAAAAATTAATTTCTGTTTGAAACATCAGGTACACACTTTGTATCTTTCACTTTACTGAGTAACAAATCCCTAGTTCTTTGTTATATGTGATAGAGTTTCAAATTTTATACAGGTTTTAAAAACAGCTGGTAATAGAGAAAGTTCTTGCAGGTCACGGTCTTCCCATCATAAACTCTTTGCACTGTTCTTCAGCTGTTCAAATAAACATACCTCTGCTTCTTTTCTTCCTGCTGAGAAATTAGTACATAAGCCCAAAGAAACAGGTGTCATACTACACTACGAAGCAGAACAGCATTTTGTTTGGAAGACTTTTCTACTGACACTGTTAGTTTTACTTATTGTCTTTAATATTGAAACTATCAAGTTTGAAGCAGCTTACAAGGGTGAAAGTTAACAGGGAAACTTACTATATTTGTACATCTTTAAGACAAATGTATATTTGACCAATAAAATTATTGCTCCGTTGAACCTGCTTTGAGTAGGAGGTTGGCCTACACAACAACTGTAAGTTCCTTCCAGCCTGAACGACTTTATTATTCACGCTGGTGACAGTTACTCTATGATATGAATAATCCATTTATCCTAGACAGGTAAGACATAAAAGACCAGTTGGGCCCATCAGCTGTTGCTCTTATTATGTACTTATTGTTTTCATGTTGCCTTTTGGTGGTCTGCATACAGGCAAAGCTCCTCTTGCATTGTGGAATCCTGTTAATCTCAGGTGAAATTTGTATACAATCTGAACAATGAACCAAACAGTGATAATGGCACAATGACGTGTTCAGCTCTGGAATACCAAAATCCAATGAATTTGTATTGACACCAAAGCAATGTTATCCTGTGGTAAGAACAATCTGAACTGTTTTGGAACATAATATGAATAGCACAAACTATACCGTGTATTTGAGGAAGCCCATTTAAAGACTGCAGGGAGAAAGACTTAGTTATTCTGAGAAGTGCAGAGCCAGCAGCTAACTCAATTTATAGCTGAACTCATTGTTGACCCATTGTCAATAATGGGTATTTTCTTATACACAAGACATCAGACAAAATAAAGCAAGTTTTATTGTATCCTGTTCTGTTAAAGAAATGTCTTTCCTCATTTTTAGCACAGCTAAGATGGCATTGTAAGGGCTATAATATTTTTCCAAAGTAAAAATAAATTCAGGAGGAAGAATGAAAATAATCTCTGTATTACATTTTAATTCTAAAATGAATAAAGAAAAATCAGCAAGCCAAGCTCACTATTGATAACCTAAAGCTTTTTATATTACTATTCTGACATTCTTCTACTATTATTCTTTTTCTGGGACTCGATGAAAGCTATCTGCGGGTCCTGGGGGAACTGGTGGATGAAGTTGCTAAGCCACTTTCCATTATATTTGAAAAGTTGTGGCAGTCTGGCAAAGTTCCCACTGACTGGAAAAGGGGAAACATAACTGCTATTTTTAAAAAGGGAAAAAAGGAAGACCAGGGGAACTGCAGACCAGTCACTCTTATCTCTTTGTCCGGCAAGATCATGGAGCAGATGCTCCTAGAAACCCTGCTAAGGCATGTGGAAAATGAGGAGGTGATTGATAACAGCCAACATGGCTTCACCAAGGGCAACTCATGCCTGACAAATTTTGTGGCCTTCCACGATGGGTTTACATGTTGGTGGATAAGGCAAGAGCAACTGACATCGTCTACCTGGACTTGTGCAAAGCGTTTGACACTGTTCTATCTGACATCTTTGTCTCTAAATTGGAGAGACATAGGTTTGATGGATGGACCACTCAGTGGATAAGGAACTGGCTGGATGCTCACCGTCAAAGAGTTGCCATCAACGGCTCGGTGTCCAAGTGGCGACCAATGACAAATGGTGTCCTCAGAGGTCAGTACTGGGTCCGGTACTGTTGAACATCTTTGTCAGTGACATGGATTGAGTGCACCCTCAGCAAGTTTGCCGATGACACCAAGCATGTGGCATGGTCAACATGCTGGAGCGAAGGGATGCCATCCAGAGGGACCTTGACAGGCTGGAGAGGTGGGCCCGTGTGAACCTCATGAAGTTCGACAAGGCCAAGTGCAAGGTCCTGCATGTGGGTCGGGGCAATCCCAAGCACAAATACAGGCTGGGTGGAGAATGGATTGAGAGCAGCCCTGGGGAGAAGGACTTGGGGGTGCTGGTTGATGAGAAGCTCAACATGACCGGGCAGTGTGCGCTCACAGCCCAGAAGGCCAACTGTATCCTGGGCTGCATCACAAGAAGCATGGCCAGAGGGTCAAGGGAGGTGATTCTGCCTCTCTACTCTGGTCTCATGAGACCCCACCTGGAGTATTGTGTCTCGCTTTGGAGTCCTCAGCACAAGAAGGACATGGACCTGTTGGAGCAAGTCCAGAGGAGACTCATGAAGATGATCAGAGGGCTGGAGCCCCTCTTCTGTGAAGACAGGCTGAGAGAGTTGGGCTTGTTCAGCCTGCAGAAGACAACACTACAGGGAGACCTTACAGTCGCCTTCCAGTATCTGAAGGGGGCCCACAAGAAAGCTGGAGAGGGACCTTTTGCAAGGGCAGGTGGTGGTGATAGGACCAGCGGTAATGGCTTCTAACTGGAAGAGGGTAGATTTAGAATTGATATCAGGAAGAAATTTTTCGCTATGAGGGTGGTGATGCACTGGAACAGGTTCTCCAAAGAAGTTGTAGATGTCCCATCCCTGGAGGTGTTCAAGGCCAGGTTGGATGGGGCTTTGAGCAACGTGGTCTAGTGGGAGGTGTCCCTGCCCATGGCAGGGGGATTGGAACTCAATGATCTTCAAGGTCCCTTCCAACCTAAACTATTCTATGATTCTGTAAAAAAAATAGTGAAAAAATGGTTAATTTTCACTGTGAAAAATGTCATAAAAATTGGACACTTCAGGAAATATTTTTGGGGAAAAGAAATCAATCACGCCATCTCTGCCAAAAATTCAGTATTAATGGTAACAAAAATGAATATTTTCTGAAGAACAGAAGTTGATAAAAATTTTCTGACCAGCTTTAGTTCAAATCATTTTATTTGATAATACCTGTATTATTGTAAAATGATTCTCTAGGTAAAGAACAGGACCTTCAAGAGCAGTTTGTCTGCTAGCATTTATTAGCTGTGGGAAAGTCACCTTTTCACAATTATATTTTGCAAATGTAATTCCAGTAGCATAAAGGTTGTAAGCACTACTGTTTCTATAATTAAGTGTACCTTGACTTGCTCTTTTCTGAATTAGTTATATTTTTCTATTATAAGGGTGTTATTTCCAGTATTCTGTTCCCATGGGAAGTTTTATTTATCAGCCTCATCAGTTGCCTTGTTATGAAAATGTATACCCAACTCTTTGCTAAGTTAGCTGCTTATTTAGTATCAAATATCACCATCTGTTCTTATTATCTGACAAAAATACAGATGATCAGGCTAGAGGTGCCTTACCGTCAGTGTGAGTTTAAAGTTCAGATGTTAGATACACTGGCATAAGCCATATCTTCCTTCCTACCATAGAATTTGAGTGAGAAAAGGATTAGAGGTGCTACTTCTGTAGTTTGTTCCTGTTTCATTGCGAAGGCACACCCTCAGAATGTGGGAAGCGAATGTCTTTCTCCTGAATGCAGACTTGAGTGCTGTGATTATCTTTCTTTGATCTATAGACCAGTTTGCTTTCTGCAAACTTTTTCTATATGGACACTGTGGGGCATAGTGAGAATGGAGTTAAAATCTGGGAGAGGAGCCTCTGGTGCTGCTGAGATTTACTTTTAGTTAGCAGCTGGGCTTTGTATGGTGCCATAAATCAGGTAGCCATAAAAAGAAAAATTGTTACACAATTCAGAAGGAAGTGGAATATGATAAACTCCTGTTTACAGCCTGAGTGACTTCCTTTCAGGCCCTCCTCCTTCTTTAGGAAACAGAAAAATCACCCTAAGCTATTTGACAAATTAATGTCTATTGAATATATTCAGTACATATTCATTCCTGTTGTGACGGAGCATAGGCACTTTAATTGGGGACTTGGGGGTCCACTGTGCTGGTCACTGTCCAAATATATATTGAAAAGCTGGGCTGGCTCTAAAGGCTTTACATTTTAAGTACTAGAGAAAGGAAAGGGCTTTTTCCTTCCTGCCTACTCCTCCAACTGTAGGGTATTTGATGCTAGTCTATAATTGTGGCTAAGGAAGCTTCTGAAAGATTCTTTTCTTGCTGGGGAGCCACACAATTACAATATGGCTACTCAGTCTGTAAATGGATTTTCAATAAGAGCAAAGCTGCTAAAACTTGTATACAGTTGCTCTGCTTCATTAAAATGCTGGAACCCAACAAAGTTTTTAAATCAAGGCCCAAAGCACTACACTGAAGGTGGGCTGTAATCTTCAGTTTAACGATGTTCTGTCATTCCTTATAAGCTAAATTGCTATAGTGTGTTCATCAATGACATACAGCTTAACTGATGACTGTGAATGGTATTTCATGGTATTATTATAGTGTTTAGGAACTTGGTTCTTGGGCCCCGCATCCATTGTGCCACGCAGGGGAGCATACGCTTCAAGTGACTGGCCCTGCATTAGAAAGTTTGTAATCTACATGTAAGAGAAGAGACAACAGACAGATGCAGACAGATGAGGAATTAATTAAATGGTCAAGATGACAGATGAAAAAATCCTGTAGAATCATATATATGAGAAACTTGCTGTTAAACCCTAGAGTGCCTTTTATCCCATTTTCCCAGGAACAGAAAACAGAAACCTGTTAAGCTTCAGTATTTCAGTGAAACAAATAACTTATTTTAAAATCCAGTCACTTAAGTAGTTTCTCATGGCCAGCCATCAATAAGCTAGATGACTTCATGTGATTTCTTACCAGTTTAGTGTTCTCTCTTTAACTACAGCGTGAGTGAATATGAAGGAATGAGTGGAGTTTTTACTGAGTTTGCTGCTTAGTCTTCAAATTATGAAGTCAGACCTCTGCCTAATACTGTGAAGTGAGAAGTGTTCAGTGTTTTAATCTATGTACTTTCTACAGAGAATACAGTTTTTAAGTCCACCCAAACTGCTATGCATGCCTCTGTAAATTATGTGATTCTGACTAATATAAGCACATCAAATTTTCCTTTATTAATAGTGCCCAGTGTTAGATGTGATCATAAAATACACGTCTTCATTTGTAGCTTGGATTTTAGAAATCCCCATAGACCAATTGAGGAAGTGTAAAGAGACCAACCCGAAATGTCCTGGGAGAATTTCCAAAAAAAGCAAAGCAGCAAGACATAGAAATCAAAATAACATCTTTAATTTTCTCTGCCCTAAATTCTTAGAACACAACTACTGTTTCAACTTTCTCCCAAAATCACACTATTGTCATTTTGATATTTTCCAGCTACTGTAGACTGACAAATGTTTCAGGCTGTAATTAGGGACTCTCTCTGTTCCTGCCTCTTCAGCCCTTGTCCCCCAGCTCTTTTTTTTTTTAACACTGAGTGCCTATTTGAGCTTACCTAGAGAACAGGCCTCACAACTGAGAAAGGAAATACATGCAGCCAGCTGCAGTCTCCACTCTCCTTATGTTCCTTTCCAGTTCTAAAGACGACTGTGACCTATGCAGACTGGGTTGGATAGGACTTGGTACTTTTCTCTCTGTTGCTACCATAACTTTTGCTCTTGCCTGTTCATGGCCTACGTTGTCTTCAAATCAGTTCATGGTGCTGGCTCTGCTTAGAACAAGACACTATTCCAAAAATTAAGTTGCAAGAGATAATCTAAGCTGAAAAAGTATTCTCAAGGGACTGGGTGGAAAGCTTGCTTATACATTTTGGGAAAGGGTTCCTTAATTCTTATGTTGGTATTTTGGATAAATCTACAGTTATGAGACTTCCGAGACATCAAAGTTCATGGTACGGTTCATGGTAGACATCACAGATCATGGTATCATGAGATATCCATAATAACAAAATTAATAGGTCCTACAGCTGCTTTCTCTACGGGGTAGAGTTAATTCATTTTTACTGTTGGAAAGGTGAGTCCCTGATGCAATTTTGCCATGTCACTTTTACAATTCTGTGATCCTAGTGAATTTTTTTCTGATTATTCAAAACATTAAAAAGTTAGAATTTAAGATCTGACATCAAAACCTCTCATGATAAGCTAAACTTCCTAATGCTGCATGTGTTACAATAAGTCATTCTATTGCATTTAGTGGGACTAGTCATGTTATTTACAGCTTGGTGTGCACTTCAGTGATTTACTGAAGACTAATCTTGCCTAATGCATCTTTATTATAATGCTGTTGCAGGTGAATATATGTGGACAGAGAATAAGGAATTACAGATTCCTGTAATGAGTATCTAGATTAACCTCACTAAAATAACTCATCAAAACCACACTTCTTGATAATGATTAATTCTTACACTTTATTAATCATACAAAATTGTTGTTTTATAACACTTATATTAGCACTGAGCATACAATACTACAGAGGTCATGCCACATAGTTAGGACTGATGATGAAATCCTTGGTGGTTCTTAGTCTCTGAGATCAGGGTGATCACTTCTTTCTTCTCTAATTTTCCTTGACTGTGTGTGATGTCCTTATGCTGTTGCCCACTCCCTCCCAAGAGAGGTGTCTCAGTGCTGCTTATCTTGTTTTTGGCTTTTCTGATCATCCTTCTTGTGTAGTAAGAAGGTTGTTCTGCTTATCTTGTCTGACAACTTTGGTTGCTTGAATGCCTGCTACATGTATTGACTCACCTGTCTTTGCCTGTTTTGTTGTCACATTGATCACATATTTGTATAAAATGCTTATACATTATGTCCAGTTATGCCATTGCAGGTTTAGGAAATACTTAGATAACATGGTTAGATACACTATTTTAGAATACTGATACCTGGGTCCAAGGCATGCAAATATTAATTATATCCTGATTAGTACAATTACAATTTATGGGTGTTAAAAGGCTTCTATCTTGCCTACAATCCAAACTTAAGCAAAGATCAATAACTGTTTCTCTTAAGATAGAAAACTTGCTGTAAATTTTCAGTAAAATTCTATAACAGAAGAGAGCTATATGAAAAAAAATTATTAATAGATTTAGTTTAATCTCTCTCCTGGAAACATGGAATAAAGAGTATTACAGTATATTTTTTTAGGTTTGTCCCCTCACGAGTATTGTTCACTTTTCTATAAGACTGTAATGCCTGGCGCAATGCATGATGCAAAACTGGAATCTGGGATACAGTCATGGGAGACACTTCAGAAGTTCTTTTCAGACTAAACATTCTTATGACCAAGCCCTGCAACCATTTAGACAAAAGTGCTTGAATCTCACACAGTGAAAGGCAAATCTAGATATTGCTCCCATCTCCCTGGGGCATGTTTTCCTTCCTTCCACATATTTTTCTGAAGCAGGACTTGACATCACACTCTCACACCAGCACCTGCTTCTTTTAGCAACTGTCTTCTTCCCCCAGGAACTACAGCTGGCTGCAACTGTTTGCGTTAGGCGACAGCGGACATAAGAGGAGGCTTTTGACTGTTGGAAGAGCTTTCATTGCTCAAGCAGCTGTTCCTGATGTTCCCTGGGGAAAAGTCAGAAATCTGGATGGAAGCCAGTTGGACCACATGAATTTGGGTGTCTTTCACATAAAGTTATTGTATTATACTTTCTAAGAGGGTCAAGCAACTTTTAAAGAATAGGCTATTGATTGTCAACATAGGAACAAAAAGTAATTTCTAAACTGCCATTTTTTCATCAGTTCTACTTGTGCATCTTTATTTTTTAATTAATTTATAGACACAACTGCAAAATATTAAGTTCTAAACAGATTTTTTTCATTAAGTCTTTTCTTCATAACACCACATATAACACTAGATATAGAAATCTGTAATATGCTGGTTGCTAGCAGCTCTTCATTCTAATGTTTTTTTCATTAGAGCACTAACTGATAGAATGAGCAGTCCACAAAGGGAATGCAAGAATACACCAATATTCCTTTAATAAGAAGAAAAAAAAAAGAAAATTCAAACATCCACTTATTGTTGTTTAAGAGCTACTACAGCAGCTTAAAATCTGCCTCACAATTAGCCAAACAATGGTTCAGCTAGTTGGTTTGTGATGTGTATGATGGAATTCTTTTCTGCTGGCTTGCATAAATTTTCCTCAAAGACAGCTAATTCTCCAAGGCAGGCAAATGATTTCAGATTTTTTTAATGGCGTAAGTAATATACTTCCATAAATGAGAACTGTTGTATATAATGGCCATTAGATCTCACACCCATTAGATTTTGTAGCTAGCATGTTATCTCCAGCAGATACAAGCAAACATAGGATTCCTGCTGCTGGAAAGCTGTTCGTGCCTGTCAGCACATCTGTCCAGGCAGAACAGAGATGCTGATACCACACCTGCCTGCTCTTGTGTCCTCCCTAGACTAGCACCTTTTTCTTGATTGGTCCTCGGCATATTGAATCAGAAATGTTGAAAAGGCTAAATACGTAAAATAAGGTTTTTCAATGCACATCCTGGATTCTCTCAAATATTTTCTATTTGAAAGTAATGAGTGATTTATTTTAGTTGGTTATGCAAAATGATTGAAGCTCCTCTACCCCCTAACTTACCAAAGTATGCTTTTGCATGAAAAGAGCATGTAAGGCAGAGGAAACAACAGCATCAGCAGGCTGACTTGTGTCGAGTTGCGTTATGAATTTTGGGATAAAATGTGCTTATTACACATGGGCTTGTGCAGTGACCTGTACACGCTCTAAGTTGACTCTCTGTCCCCTTCCCCCCAAATTTGTGTGCTGTTGCTGGCTTAGGACTGTTCTCAGGATTTACCTTGAATGCTGTTCAGAGTCTTGAGCAGGTTGTTCATGCCTTGTGTGGGACTCTGGGAGCCTGTAGGAGCATCAATGCTCTGGAGTACTCACCGTTTGCTTTTAACTGTGGCTAGATGTCCCAGGAGCCAGTAATGGTCTAAGAAAGTGCTGGCTTCTGAAAAGAATTATTTGGCTTTAGAAAAGTGCAGAAAGTGTCTATCCTGTTTTTCAAATGTTGTATTTATCACCACCAATGGAGACCTTCTGCCCCTGAATCAAATACAGTGCTGTGTGAGTTTGGTGAATGTGATTCAATGTAAGCTCTATTATAAAGACGTTGCTTCTGTTGGATTGTTTTCCTTCTTGAAAATATAGCTGCAAACATTTCAAGTTCTTTGATTAATGAACCATGCCTATAAATAATTATATCAGCTATGTGTAATAATTATATAATTGTATTGGCTAATTTATTTCAATTTTTCTCTACCAAGGTAAAGTTCACACATTAATATCACTAAGTACCCCAGAGCGTCCTTTTAATTCCCTAAAGTACTCTATAAAAATGCATCTCTGTAATAACTTAAGGGAGATTATATCTGTAACAGTTAATTAACTTAATATTGTATCTATTTTCTCTTTTGCCTCCTTAGTACCTTCTCTTAAACTAGAGAGAAAATATAAACTTCGATGCTTTTCCAGGAAGCTAATAACAATTTATGTTAAAATAATGGTTATCATGTAAAGTTTACAGTAAGTAACAACTATAGTTTCTCTAAACCAATACATAAGGAATAATTTATTCCTCTATTCTAATTTATGAGTTTGATGAGCGTTTTGAATGGAATAAAAATGTTGTTCTCATTAGCTGTTGGTTGTTTTTAACAGTATCCGCTAAAGCCTTTGGCTTATTTTTCAAAGGGATTTGAAAACATATCCCCAAGAGATTCAAACTTGGTTAATTACATTTTGAAATAATCCAGACACATGCACTGTTTTCTTAATGTTCATTTTTATTGTGATATTCCAGGATCAAAAAAAGGGCATAGATTGTGTTTGCCCCTCTTTTCTTCCCTGCAGACATATGCACATCTGGAGTGTTTAAAAAAATCTGTTACAATTTGAAGTTAAGAGATTGTGTCTAATGTTAATACTGGAAATCCTTGTAGTGGTTTTTGTCCTGGAGTCTATTAAGCAACCTTATGATATTTGTACCAAATACACAATAACATGTAGCAAAATCATTGTTACGGATCATCATGCTTACCTTTGGGTTCTGTTTCCTGAAGATTTTTTTTTTTTTCTGAATTAGAGGTTGAAAATGGCCTCATTGATCCCTCATGGTTTTGAACTGTTGTTCAGTAAACACAATTTGCAAAATAATTTAGAACCACAATAAAGGGATTTTCCGGGTCCATTTTTTTCGGAGAATTCTGAAAGGAGTGGTTTGTTTGGAGTGCAGTTCTGCAAGCTGTGAGTGCCACTCTTTGAAGTGTTTGAGCCTTCAGAGTCCTTTGGTGGCCTCTGGGTAAATATCATGTTTTATAGTTCCAAGAATTTGGTCCTGCATGGCTGACTGGTTCAGAATGGGGGTCTTCATCAGTCTCTTTTCCCTATGCCCCTCTTTGGCCATGTATCCAGAATATTAGTTTCTATGAGAACGCTGTGGGTATGTTCTCATTATTGTGTAGGGCTGCCATTTTGTTTCATTTTCGCCAAGGTATTAATAAGGACTGACAGCAAGTGTATGATTTATTATTATGACTGAGACAAGAACATAGGCCTTTTCTCTGCACTCTCCTGGGAAAAAAGAAAAATAGCATGAGCATTTCTGAAACAACTGAGGGGCAGCCTGAGAATTGACTCTCAGCTGATCCAAAGAAAATACCTGCAGCTGCATGTGAAATAATTGCAGAAAGAAAAGGTTGTAGTCTTGCTCAACTACAGCTCTCTGCTTGCTCTATGGCTGTAATTATTTCAGTGTACTTGTGTTGGCCATTGAAATTATTTGTTCTGGTAGCGCTAATGCCAGGTAGTTTCCCCACATCCACTACTACCCCCTCTCTCTCTTCCCCCACCCCCCCAGCTTTTTTGAGGCACAGTTATGTTTTAAAATCAAAGCTAGACATGCAAAGCCATCACCAAGGGTACTAGGATTATATATTTAACTCACAACAGCCAATTTTAAATGTCACTTATACTGAAGTGTGTAGTATTATTTAACTGTATAGGTTTATACTGCTTGTGAAAGCCAGTCAATGAAGAATTATCTTTGACCTAAATGACAGCCATCTGCATTTTGCTTTTTCACCAGTAAGTTCTCCACTGGCTTCTCTCTTTTATTGCATTGAAGATTATGCCTGGCAGTTAATGGAATCAGAATATTTTTAACATTTTTTCTCATCTGATCTTGATAATGCCTATCATTTCTATAACAGCTTCCTGCTTTTCTAATGTGGCTGTCTGTCTGTTTCACTGTGTCAAATATTAGATGTCATTAGATGTCATGTTTTTAAATGTTAAATCCTATTCAGATTCCTTATGTGGCAGATAAACATTTTCAATAAAGGACAAGAATACGTTTCTTTTTCAAGACAGATTTTGTCCTGAGGTCATATATTATAAAGCTAGCATACCCTAGGCACACAATTAGGTTGTTCAGCAAAACTTCAGCACTTTCAAGCCACTCTTATGACAAAACATAACACAACATCAATGAATGCATACTTTAAACAAAATGAGCTGTACTATTTATTGCACAACTAAATATTAAGCCACACAATCTCTTTCTGATTAAATTTCCTAATTAAATAATGCAGCTTTGCAAAATACTTGCAACCACAACCCAAGTTGACTGACTTTTGCTGTGGTTTGTACTTTTTTTTTATACAGGCACAAATTCAAAAGCAGATTTCTTGGAATGTGAGAAGTCTTTTGAGTAATCCATGAGTAATTCATGATTCTGCATCAAACTCCAGCAAAAAGAATTTTTTAAATACGGGAACCTACTGGTATTACGAATTTGACCAACTATTCAGAGAAGCTCCAGTAAAGCAATCAAAAAAATCAGTCTCTTGCAATAGGTGTTAAAGTTCTGTTTGACCTGTTTCGTCAGCTGAGACAGCTGTTTTTTAAACCAGTCACTTAAATTTAGAAAAATGTAAACCAGTGAATGAATAGAATCTACCTTCCTTTTAATGTTAGATAATTTAAAAGGAAACCTGTTAGTTTTTTAGAGTTATGAAATTGTGGAATGCAGGTTTAGGCACAAATCTTAAAGGCCAAGATTGAGCAAATACTTAAAAAGACATCTCTATTATCTGTAGAGTTTTTATTAGATTTACAGTTCCAGTTTTTATGTTTATTTCAATCCAGATCTTTAAGTGCAAGCTATCGGTTCCTCCTGTCAAAGTATATGACTTGCAGTAAACGTTTGTATGAATATCAACAAAATAAAACTTTCACAAGTCAGTAGTTTTAATAATCACATGCCTAAAAAAACTGCAATAGCTTGAAACACATTCCTTTTACATGCCATAGTGCTGTTCTGATGGGGAAATGCTTCTTTAAAATCAACCATATCTGATCAAACCCCACCCAGTATAGCCCTTGTGAAGATGCTGTAGAGCTATCTTTGAAAAGGATATATTTAATTAAAAAGATGCCCTGCTAGGCAAAATGATCTTCTAACCCCACAGGACTGGAACAATGAGTGACAGGAAAGAAGCAACTCTATTTTGATGTGAGGGACTCCTATGCAGAGGAAGGAAAAATCTCATCAGGAGACCTTCCATCTGCTTCAGGATGTACTGAAATTGAAAGGATTACATCTTCCAAGGACACAATTGCACATACTTTTAACTGGGCTGTGTGAAGTGATTTCTTTTCTCCATGTTACTAGGCTGACAATAGATTTATGTAAATTGGTTAGTCCAGGAGATCACTAGAAATTCCAGTTGCTATCACCTTCTGATTTAATATCCTAACCATCGTCCTGTACTGAATTCTGGTCTAAGTCTCCTATACTTTCCTTGCTGCTGCCGTTCCATTTTGTACAACATCAGTAACTAACCACTGAGTATGAATGACAATGACTTAGGACTACTATGATAATGCTAATGCTCCTTTGGAAATAGGACATTGTGGCCTACTCCCTCACTTCCCTGCGTAATTTGTGAAATTAATATTGTTTTATTGCCTACAAGTGATTCAAAACTAAGTATTTCTAAAAGGATGAAAACCTTTCCCTCTGACTTCGTGCATATGTTTTACCCAAACCCTAGGTAAGTTTTTCAATATACAGTGAATAGATTTATTGATGTAATATTCTTTGTGGTTTGCCTACCAAACAGAGAGCTAAAATTCATATAGAGCAACTTACCAGTAGAAGCAGTGTGATGATAAATGAGGAGAGGGAGAACATTATTTTTTGTAAATAAGAACTATTTGTTTAACCTAGTCAGCACAAGTATTTTCTATTTTCAAACCTGATTTCCTTTTCTGTTGCACACTTTTGGCTGGGAATACTGTAACAGCCTCATAATTAAAAACAACCTGAATTGCCATGGAAACCAAAAAAAATAGAAGGGGTTTCCATAGACCAAGTAAGCAATAAACCAGACTGGGAATGTCAAGGTACGGTTTCTGGCAATTTTATATATACATCAACATAGTTATATGTAATTTTTAGTGTCAGACTAATATTCTTTTCAAGTAACCTAGAAAAGAATGATCATCATTATAAGCTGTGGGGCTGGCTTTTTTTTTTAATCTGTGGGATGATTTACAATTTGATGTTTTCCTTCCTATTATTTTAGGCAAAATGCAGAAATTAGGTTTAGGATTGTTAGATCTGAAGATTGTGTTACTGTGCTGGGGGGACACCTTGAATGAACAGCTGCCTGTTGTCCTGGATCTTCCATTTGCTGAGGCAGAACAGAGGCAGAATGTTTGTCTGGGAATCCTTCCTGCTCCAACCCTCTAGGCTGTGGTCAGCCAGATAGTCTGGGCCCAGAGGAGAAGTTCAGTGGTGGAACCACATATGATATTTGGGATTACCAGCATTGCCTATGTCCTGTTCCATGATCTTGTGTCACATCTTCACATGAAGACTCTAAGTACACATTCACACATCCACGGCCTGGGCTGTATCAGCAAAAGTATAACCAGGATATCAAGGGATGTGATTATTCTACTCTACTCGACCAATTAGGCCACAGATGGAACACTGTGTCCAGTTTTGGTCTCCCCACCTCAAGAGACATTGGAAAACTGCAAAGAATCTAGCAGGGAACCACCAAGATAATTAGACAGTTCTAGAACTTGAAAAAATGAAGAAAGATTGAAGGAAATGGGGTTGTTCAGCCCAGAGAAAAGAATGCTCAGGGGGGATCTAATCACAGTTTTGCAATACTGGAATGTATTTGTAGATAAGATGGGAGTTCTCTTGTCACTGTTCATCATGAGCACAAGTAGACATTGGAACAGCTTACCCAGAGAACTGGTGGACTGTCTCTCACAGGAAATATTTAAGATGTAGCTTCACAGAGCCCTGGATAGCCTAATCTAAAGCCCCATTTTCAACCGAAGGTTGAACGAGATGATTTTCAGACATCCCTCCCACTCTAGGCTTTTCTATGGTTCTATGCTCAGGAGAGTAGCTATCACAGTGTAGACCCTAGTCAGTGGCTAACCAGATGGGATGGCCAAGTCCACTATCGGCTAAAGTGATCAAGTCTCCGAGGTCATCCTTCACATCTTTTTCCTGCAAATAATGTGGGAGGGTGCCTTTGCTGTCTGCAGGTTCCTGCATTTTGAGGTTACTGATGTTATCCATGGTAACCCTCCTGGGCCTAACCCTACAGCTACCACTTCATTGTCATGCAGCCTTAGTGGACTACTGATGTGGATTTATGGAAACTTTGTCAGACTTCACCAAAAGTGCTCATGATGCTTTTTTTCTTGTATAACTCCTGTGGACTGAATGGGAACACAGGAACCTTTTTTTCTAAGAAACACCAGGGTTTCTTACAATGTTTAGATGTCTGACTGCTTTGATGACGAGAGGCAGCATACCCCTTCCACTGGTGAGTTGTATTTTACAAACTTAAACCTCCTAAACCTATGACTGCTTAACTTCATTATTTCTTATGTCCTTCCTGAGATTTATGAGCTATCTTAGAGATACAAAACCCCCTGCAATTAATTTTATAAAAATGAGGCACCCAAAAATAATCAGCATAAAAAAATTTCACTGTTTTTTTTTTTATAAGAGTAAATGTTTTACTGTTTTGCATACAAGTCTCAGAGACTGTATCTTCAAGTCTAAATGGTGATGAGCATATGAAATTTTGCTCTTTGTGAAAATGTCAGTTATTTCTTCTTAAATTATTCTGGTAATAGTCAAACAACATGGGCTAATATTTCTCATTCAGAAGGTTTTTCATAGGCAACTTCAGTCAAACTACTGCAAGAGGTGCTTACAAACTGAAGTGTCGTTTATCACTGGAATTGCTGCAAATGACAGTTTTGTTTAAAAATTTTAATATTAAAAACTGAATGTGGCACTTTTTCAGTCAAAATTTAGGTAACATACCGAAAATAGAAAAGAAATCCTGAAAAAATATTCTAATGTCTTTTATCCTAAGGAAATTGTGACTGGGGGCTAATACCGAGAAGTAAACATTCTGAGGCTCTTATTCAGCTTCTTCCATCAGATTGGGGCTCACCTTATCTAGGAAAGGACTTTTCAGTCTTATATTATCTTAAGGAAAATGCTAGGCTTACATCCGATGAGTATCACTTGAAGCTCTGGGTTTAGCCTTCCAGTTTGTATTCAAACAAATTGCATGCTTGTAGAGATTGTGATCTGAAAGCTGGGCAGTACAGTGGGATAAATACACCTGCATGTTTTACATATGCCAAATCTATGCATGCTCAGATATAGCAGATAGAGAATGTGAAAAAGTTGTGACTTGCAGAAATAAAAATACTTTTTCCTCCATGTGCAATTTTAGTGTCCAGCTGTGCCATGGAAAACATGAAAACTGAATATTTACAAGATTTTTATCTTTCATTGGTGTCTAAATATTTGAGTAAATTAGCTTATTTTGGTGTAAGATGATCAACAATATACAGAGCGAGAGAAGAATAACAATTAGAGGCATCTAAATGCTAGAACAGTTACTGCATTTATTGATTTCTTTTTTTCAAGTGAGAGCAATTGAGGGGCATTATGAATTATGGAGGCTGACTGCATTGAGGAGAGAATTACCACACTTCTTGTGTGGTAAGACAGAACCGCATCAAGTAAGCAGAAGCATCTTTGTTTCAGAAAATTGAGGGCTTCATTATATGACTGTCTTGCTTAAAACCTATCTCAGGGTCATATTGTTACTGACAACAATCTCACATTTCTGGTATCTCCCCATGGATCTCTGTCATCTGTTCAGGTAGTTCGTTCCTTATCTCCTTTCTAGTCCTCTCTTCCCCATTTCAGTTCTGCATCTGTTTTCCTCTATATGTCTTACCTGTGCAATTTCTCGCCTTTCTTTGAATTTTACCTTTTTTTCCTTCACTATTATTATGAAATGCTTAAGGGATTATTGCTTAGATGAACCTCTGTTATAATTTATGAATCTACTGTTAGTTTGTGTGATCTGTAACAAACTAGTTCTTTGCTTCATTTTTCCTACTTCTGCCCTTTGAAAGTAAGCCTTACTTATAATTAAGTAGTGATAGAGAAAGAAGTGAGCTGGCTTCCTGCTGGAAGGAAAAACAATTTTAATGCTTACTGACATAAGCCTTCCTACACCTAACAGCTTGTACACATTTGTAAAATCTTTCAAAACAACAATTGCCACAGAAGGAAAATAGCCAGCTTGCAGACAATACCTTCTGTGACCTCAACATCCAAATCCTAGTCCAGAAAACAAATGTTTCTTTACTACTTGGATGTTCTCAGCAGAGTCATAGTAATTTACCAAGAACTTATGCTGAGGGCTAATGTCCTTTGGGGAAGAAATCTTGTATTTCAGAAATCTGAGACATGTTCTGCAGACAAAATTAATGATGTTAAAAAACATTTTTATAATTACTCATGCAGAACTTGATTGATGCAGTATGTTCTGAAAGTTCCCATCATATTATTCATAATTATCTTCTTTCTAAAGGCAATGAGATGTTCTCACTATACAGTTTCCCTTCTGGGAAGAAGTATTTTGTGTCTTGTAACAGTTTTATAAAAAAATTCTTTATGCACTTAACGATATGCACAAAAGGATAATTGTGGTTTAGAATCGCTGAAGTATGTCAATCGGGGTGGGCTGCTTTACTTATTAGAGCTGTCTACACTACAGAGAAATGCATGTTGAAGTGCAAGGAGGTTCTGATATATTTCAGTGTATTTACACAGTGTAATCGATCCCAGCAGAGCTGTATCAATCTGTTGTGAAACCTACACTTTAAAAATTGCATTATGAAGTCTTGGAAAACGGAGATGGATGTTACATCCCTGGAGGTGTTCAAGGACAGGCTGGATGTGGCCTTGGGCAACCTGGTCTAGTACAACCTGTCCCTGCCTATGGCCAGGGGGGTTGGACCTCGATGGTCTTCAAGGTCCCTTCCAACCTAAACCATTCTATGATTCCATGATTCTATGTTATATCTTATCCTAGAGGTGTATGGATTTGTATGAAGTCCTATCCCCTTCTTTCACTAGCATTTCCTCCCTTTTGCTCTTAGATTATTTTTTTTTATTCACATGGCTTTGGCAATGGTTAGAGGGAGCCTGGTTTGAACAAAGTGTTGCATTTTCTAGATTTGCTCAACTTTAGAAACTTTTCTGTGTTCTTTTTTTTTTTTGGCCTAGAGGTAAAACATAAACATGGAATGAAAATATCATCTCTTTTTTTTTGCAGAATCTGAGGCAGAAGATAGACTAAACACAGCTTTACCTGTGAACATACTGTATAGTGCACTAAAAGAGTGCACTGGCTAACCAAAGTATATGGTGAATGATATTTTCCTTTAATGTCAGTCTCCCTTGTGAGATATCTATCTTCTGTTGATGAAGGCATTCTTAATACTTTTGTAGAGAACCCCTGTCTCTTGTATCTAGTACTATGGAGTTTCTGTGGTTACTGGGGTCTAGTTTTGTTCTGTTTTGTTTTGTAGAAACAGAATGGCTACCATTATTGCATTCAAAATAACAGTGTATAATAAATAACAGTGTTTGAATGACCCTATCCCAATTTTCTCATTCTAGGGTACCTTTCTTCATTACCAATAATTTAGTACCTGAGTGCTACAATATTTTAGTGAATGGTAATTGCAGTTGCATTTTTGGAAGTAGAGAGTACTAGTCCCATGTTTGATGAAAGACTAAACTATAAAGGACCTATTTACATTACACAGTCCAGAACAACCCTGAGTTCCCCAGCTAGATCTGCTTAATTGTCTTGCGGAATTATGCCGCATAAAACCATTAGAAATACTAGCTGGGGTCCTGGAAATTATACGGTTGTGTTGTTACAGCACCACAGTAGGACTATTTAGCACTGTTTCTCAAATTAAGATATCTATTATACCTCAAGGTTTGGAGTTTGAATGCCTCTGGACAGTGCTGTCCTGAAAGAATGAGCAGTGATACTCCTACTGGCTGTGGTTCCGTGAAAGATCAAGGCATAGAGGGTGTGAATTTTGCTTTGATATGGATTTGGAACATGGAGGAGGAAAGCATATCAAGTAAGAGCACAAAATACTCCAAAATAATAAAATTAACGTTTTAGACCTAACTTGAGTAATTTGACCAAGTTACCCCAGGAATCCACGGAGCTCAGTTCCCTCTTGTCTGTCTGTGCCTAGGGACATACATACTAGAATATCGCTTTTACTATGTCCTGTTTTCTTCACTCACCATGCAGTGTGCAAAGTATACTACTAATCATATTGCTGTGTGGTTCTTTGGGCTTTTGCGGTTTCCTAGTATTAACAGGACTGTCTGAAAAAGGAAACAATGCCAGGATTTTCAAGAATTCCAGCTTGGACGCAGGGGAGTTGGATGGAACATTTCCTCTGTTGTATGTCATGGAGTTTCATGGTCAGCTTTGATGCTCTGGCATTCAGGCTCCGCTTTTGCCATTCAGAGTAGTGAAGCAATACTCTGGTTCAGATTCCAGCTACAGTATGAAAATTTTAGTGTCTTTCCAAAATTATAGGAGTGTAGAAAAATAGGGTTGGAAGGGGCCTCAAGAAATCATTTAGGCTATTCCCCTGAGAAAATCTGTTTGTTCTATAATCTTTCTGACAGCAGTAGAAATTATTAGGTAACAGCCTGAAACAAATTAAGTCATGCAAAAAAATCTGATATACATGCTGGGAGAAATTTGCCCTCATGCAGAAGCCAGCATAAAACATCCCATTTTCTCTCTTAAACTTCCGTTAAGATTTGGGTTGACATGATCCTTTATGAACTTTGTGGGTGCACAGCTGGTAGCCAGAAAGGTTCAATACAGAGACGGATGAAAATCTAGTGGGAAAGAGCCTTTTATTTTTTAGCCCACAGTGTGGTGTGCTTGACTTAGTATTTTTCTTCTAATGGATTAAACTTTCTTTACATCATAAATCATGTATTTCCACATTGCTGTCAGTATAGCAAGTCAAACTGAGGTTAACGTATAAATGATTAGCGCATAGCTGGCCATAGTATGGAGAACTGTGATTCATAGCTGCTCAGGGTCTTGGATTTTAAAGTGAATATACCAATACTTTAAAGTTTCCTAGTTTCATCTAATAAGAATACTCTAGAAGCGCTAAGAACAAATAATTCCAGAATGTGTATGCTGCAAATGGACTTGAACGGTATTCAGAAAGATTAAGCACTGTTTATTTTTATGCCTGTTTGGCTCTGTGCTTTGTTATTTTAGGGGCTGTTTCTGGGGGTTGCAGGTATAATATTTTTTAAAATAATAATAATAATAGTACTTCATTGAACATACTTCAACTTTAAAGAGCAATCCTAATTTAATAATCAGAAAGCTAGTGATAAGGATCCTAGAGGGACAGGAATAAAGGCTGACATGAATGATTATAATATCATTCACTCCTATACATTTGAGATTTATACCAGCTGAAGATCTGTATATTTCCCTTTCTCTGAAGAGCATGAGGATAAACTGGCAGCAAGTTTGCAACTGCATTTCTGGTCCCCTTCATGTACCAGGAACATGCATAGATGGTAGCTGTTCTCCTTCATTACTAACATGCATTTACATTTATATCAGAGATGACTTTTTTGGGGGGGTGGAAAGTACAACAATTATACTGGGAAATGAAGAAACAATGTTTTTCTTTTTCTGAAGTGTACACAAACACATTTCAGTGCTTACCATTTTCAGTACTGAATTTTTCCTTTAAAGTTGGGACTAAAACCAGAAATTAATATGTTTAAACTCATACCAGGCTTGGAGTATACCACATACTAAATTTTATAGTAGTGTAGACAGATCCTAATCAGATTTTTAATAATTGCATTATATTCTTTAGAGGCAGAAAAGCCCTCCTCCCTAAAGAGTTGGAAGTCTGAGAAAGAATAGAAATTTTTTTTATAACCCCTTGCAGAGCTTTGTAAATTGGGCTTTTAATATAAAACTCTTTCTTTGTCTAGTCCTCACAAATAATGAAATGCAACTGCCACAATGGAGTGTTCAAAAGTTACACAAAACCCTGATTTTTATGTCTTCAATAATCACAGCATCTTGCTTTATAGAACAGCCAGCATTCAACACCTTAGAGCTAATTTCTGTAGGCATTGTAACATAAAAAATATTATAATATACTGATTGTTATAAGGTATACAATTATTTATTAGCTTTGTTAACACAAACCAACATTAAATACCTTTTTTCCTAAATTGATGTGCTGGTAGAAACAGTAGAAGCCAATGCGTTGCCCACATATCATGGGCCAGAGTTGGTAAGACATTGCATATGCTCTCAGAACTGAAGCTGTCTGCTTCATCTGCTATAATGACGTGAAATAAATGCTAGCATAATTTGTAGCAGAGACTTGTGGACTCCAGTGAGTTCACACATCAGTAGAACAATCTGCTTTCTTCTCAAATACTTATGAATTTCATTTTGTTCTTTTGGTGGTCATCTGGATGGAAATCACTGTAAAGTCCAAGCATTTCAATGTGTTGCTGAGTGTAATCACACGTACACCATTTCTATTCAGGTTGTCTGAAACTGACAAAAGCATGAGCAAGGATCAATGTTTTTACTCATTTAAATAATTTTTTTTTCACATTTCTAAAGTCTGTAAGTTCACATATCTGTTATTATGGCATAACTGGTTGCCTGGAGTTGTTCTTTCAGGTTATCTATGTAACAAATAATGTAAAATGCAATACCCTGTCGTAGCCATGTCAACCACCTGCTGGTCTTTGGAATAGTTATGCTGTAACTTCCCCAAGTCTATTTGTTACTTTAATGCTGTAGGTATGGTGAGTGGAGGTTTCCCTAAAGGGAGATCACAGGGATAGTTATGGTTTAATGTGAAGTAGATGGAAAGCAGCTGTGGTAAATGGAAATAAATTAGTGTTATTATTTCTAAGGAATATATACACAGTAAAGCCTCCTTTAATATATTTGGAAAAACGCAGGCAAGAGCTTCTCAATTTCTTTGTGGCACATGGTTACCTCAAGAAGAAAGGATCAAGTACAGTTACTGTAACACCTGTTGCATTTTATAAGCTCAGTTAAGGGCTGGAAAGAAAAGCTGTCTAGGGTTTCAAGCAATCGTGTTTGCATAGATTTCTATTAAAAATGACATATAAATCATGACTACGCCTGGAAGCTGATAAGAAAAAAGAGTTGCCAATGTGAAATCATTATCTCTTAATTGTATAATTCTTCTAAAATAGACTAAAAGGTTTCACATACGAGATGCTTTGCCTTTTATGTTCTATTATTTGTTGAAGCTACTGGATTATAACAAAGTGACTATTGAGTTACCTGACACTGTGATCTCTGCTCTCCACAGTGTAAGACCCTGCATACTTTTCCTGTGATATAAAAAGTGGGAGCTATAAATACTCAAAAGTTAAGATTATGGTGAGGGCTTGCGAGATTATTGCTACTATGTGAATTTAGGTCATTATAAAACTGGTTTGAGAAAACCAGTTTGGTGGGTTTTTCTAGAAAACAATAGGGTCAGTGAAAAGCTGACCTTTATTCCTTTTCCTTGCTCGCTTCACTGAATTGCAAGATTAGACTTGTACCCCCAAATCATTCATTTATGGAATGTCAAAGTCACACTCCAAATCACTGCTTAGGCAAACATATTATTCCATTTCTGTATTTGTCCAATTGACAGTCTCCAGAAGGAGAACCTTCCTCTGGGATCCTCAGGGGGGGTCAAAATAGGAAATCTGTTTAGTTGGTTTTTGTTTTGTTTTCTTGGGTTGTTTTTCTTTTCTTTTTTTTTTTTTNTTTTTTTTTAATTTAAAAGGTTGTATTATCTGGCCTGTAAGTACAGGAGGCTGTTGCTAAAACAGTTAAGTCTGTTGGGGCAATGTGTGGTAAGGTGCCCTTCGGCACTGAAAATGCTGGGAAATGATTGGCAACAGGGATATTGCTTTCCTGTAATGAAAAGAGCACACATGCAAGGATTCATTTACAGATATATTTGCCAGATCTCTACTGATTAAATATTTCCTCACTAAATCTTTTACCCATCTGTTTCTCTGGCAGTCTTTAAATATTACCAGTTTTACTTTAAAATAGGCAGTAAGCTGGTTTCTCGTCTATATGCTGGTTTCTAGACAGAAAAGATTATATTGATAGTTCAGAAGTGCTAAATCCAGTCTCTTTCTCCAAGTCTTCTTACCTTGCATAGTTTAAAAACAGAGGAGTTAGAGAATATTTTATGTGTAAATTGCTAGTGCAAAGAAATACAGAAGACAATTAGAGTAGTAAGAAATCATAGAATCATAGAATGGTTTAGGTTGGAAGGGATCTTAAATATCATCTAGTTCCAACCCCCTGATTTCAATTTTTTCATAAAGAAGAAAAAAGTACTTATGGCACTTTGACATAGATTGAGACTTAAAATACAATGGAATTCTTTCCATTCCTTTTACAGAACCTGGGCAGTGATACAGGTTTCTTAGATTCATATTTAGCTTCAAAGAATGATGATCTAACTACACAAGATGGAATAAATTCTGTATTAAGAAATGAAATTGTTCTTGGAATCCTAAGATTATAGTATTGAATTGACAATTATTTTTGATAAAAACTGGCAACCAAGACATTTGGCCGTGAGTTGTAGTCTATCACTGTTTTTTCTTGATCTTTGCAGATCACTCAAATTTATATATGTCACTGATATGACAAAAGAATGCAAGAAAAATATGTACAGAATCATAGAATTATAGAATGGTTTGAGTTGGAAGGGACCTTAAAAATCATCTGGTTCCAAACCCCTTGCCATGAGCAGGGACACCTTCCACTAGACTAGGTTGCTCATATAATGTGGCAATTATTAAATTCATACATTAAAACTAAGTATAGATATCTGAACACTTTAAAGTAATTAAATAGAGTTTTTGCATTATATGCAGATTATTCACTAGTTTTAATTTGTGAGGGGACAGAATAAATTCTCAGAAATTTTAAATCAGAATCACGAGCCAGTACCATTTCCTTCGTCATCGGGATTATTAAAATTTTCAAGGTTTACCTGTAATGCCTGTGTTGAAGTAAAGCACTTTTTGTCTGAGCAACATGCAAGAGAACTGAATTTGGTTTTTGTCATGAACTTTCCAAAATAAACTGAATAAATGTTCAAAAATCAGTATGTTAGAGACACAAGTATTGGCTGTAATGTTACACTACTGAGGTCAGGAGGGCCTGGCTATTTACTTTCCCAACAACAGAGAGCACTTTTCTTAATTTTCTGATATGGTTCTTATAGTTTAGGTTTTACTGAACACATCAAAATCATTTAACTCAGTCTCTCAATACCTCTTTTTCCCCCAACAGATTTATCACAGATGGAAAAGAGTAAAGTGCTGAGAAAAGTGAAAGAGGGCATGTGAATGAGCTGGACAGAGGGGTGTCCTCCTGTTTTTCCCCTCCTCTCCCCTCCTTTGACAGAGAGAAAGTGTAGTCCTCAGATAAAAGGCTGATGATGGAAGAGGCTACCTGGCAACAAGGTAAGGGAGCATCACGGCATGCTAAACCCTGCCTCACATAAGAATTTTACAGTTTTCCCAAGGTAGTGCAGAGCTCTTGGAACATTTACATTTGAACCCTGACCACGTGGGGTGAGACCAGTACAGTACCTTTTGTTCTGCTGTCAGCCCCAGAGCTGTCCCTTCCACTCAGGTGTTTTCTATCTCACTGGAAGTTACCCCTCACAGCAAATTACCTACTGAGAAGAGCACTAATCACTGTTGGAGGAGGAGTTGCAAAATGGCTGTGCTAGGCAGAAAAATAAGAAAAGTGGCTGTGTCTGTGAACTGATGTCACTGGTAAGGAGATAAAAAATTTCAGTTAAATGCTTGGGATGGGATGCCAAAGCTTTTGTTTAACTGTTCATATCACAACAAAGCAAGATTTTTCCACAAATCAGTGTTGTATGTGTGTGCGCTGCTATAAATAGAAATATTCTAAATTAACATTATTACACAAGCTGATATAACTATTTTACATATTTTTCAAAATAAATATTGGGGGGGGGTTCAGTGAGTTCTCCATACATTATCAAAACTTGACAAATTTTTTCCACTATGTTCCCTTATGCCTTCAAATTTTGCAGAAGTAAAAATCAGTCAAATGAAGCCTTGGAAAACCTTAAATGTGTAATTTTGCCTACCTTGCATTAGAAAGAAGGTCTTCCTTTTTAAGAAGGAAATGTAAAGTACCTAAAGGGAAATTCCAACTTAAAGCTCAGCCCAAAACTGTTCAGGTAAAGGTGCAGCCATCTTTGCTTTTCTGTCTAGATGACTGTGTATATTTCCATAAATGGCAAGACTAGTGCTATTATGGTTAGAATTTCTCATAAAATTCTTGAGGATACAACAGTGAGGAATGTAGTTGTATAGTGGTGAAACGGTGAGGAATTGCTCAGAAACAGTAAATTAATCTTGATTTTTAGGAGGATGAACCTTTGAGTATTTAACTTCCACATTCCAATAGTACTGCTTGTGTGAAGACATACTAATCCTGAGAGATGTGATTAAAAATTTATCATTCCACGCCTTTTTTTGTTTGGAGAAAAACAGTATGCAAAACTCTCTTGTGTAATTTGCCACAGTGGTTTTCAGTTCTAGCCATATTAAAATTGGGCTAAGCTTTGAAGTTGTCTTATTATTTCTTCATATTTTGTTTGCTTGCATGCTTGGGAATGTGTGCGGTATGTTTTTGGTAGCCTTTTTGTGAAACACCAATAATCTGCATAGACTAAAAAGTAGTAAAGACTAAAAAGGTCATAAAAGCACAGTGCTTCAGTACCTCTCTAACTCTACTTTCTGTTACTTTACAGTAACCCAGCATTTTTAATAGTGGGGTCCTAAGATGAGGGTATAATTGTGAGAAGTTGTGCAGATGGGCATTGCAGATGAGCTTCTTTCCTACTCCCTGACCCCAGCAATAGTTGCTGGTTTTGGAAGGTTTGTGCCAGGCCAAGTACTAAGTTGTTTTATTCTTTTGCTTTTTGCCTGGTTTTAAAGCACCTCTTAGTTAAAAGAGGTTGAGTCTAGCACAAGTAACTTGTATCAATGGAAAAGATAATATTGCAATTCTGGAGAACTCTGGGAAATAAACTATGTCCCTGATGACAAGGAACTTCTAAGAAATGTAGTATGTTAAAAATAACTTGATGGCAGAACAGAGTTTCTGTGGAATATAAGCCCATGAAAGCTCTAGATTTTTCATTTCTTACTGTAGGAACTGCATCTGGCAACATAACATAAGTAGTCCTGTTCTAAAGGCTTTAAACAAGAAAACTGAAACAGTGAGTTGCAGATCTGTCACTTGACAGAGTATCTTGAGGAAGAGCTGTATGAGTTGAATAGGTTTAAAAAATTTATGAGTAGAACTATCAAAGCAACAATAATTTTCCCCAGAAGGTTGTCCAGATTGGTCTAATAATCATCCCAGAGTTTTAAACCTTCACAATTATCAAGTTATTTTGATGTTTATAAAGTTTATAGCCACTAGAAAAATCTGCTCCCTTTAAGCTTTTTTGTTTTGGTTTATATCCTCTTGTTCCATCACAGTTGAGTCAAAAGTTTATCCATATAAATGCATTGCCAGCCAGTTTTGTCACTTTCTAGACACAGCTGAAGTTTTCCTGTTATGTTAGCAGTCATGTCAATGATGACAGATGTCACCTTTTCCGTATTCATTTTGAGATCATGTGACCACAGAGTCTAATTTTCATAAGGAATATTTGACTGCAACAAATGTCAGATTGACCCAAAACCCGTTTTATTCTATACTTCCTCTCGGCTTTATTTTCTCAAGCTAGCTGGATGAGAGTTATTTCGGTTGTAATTAGACCATTATAAATCATGTCCTATCATTTATATTACCTCATGAATGCTTGAGGGAAAACATAAGGTTGGACAGTCACGGAGCAGTGAGGGCAGGCTGCTCCACAAGAGAAGGTGAGCCAGGATCTGAGCGTGGTAACACAGACAGCAGTACCCAAACGAGGTAAGCAAAGCAGATCCAGTGAGGGGAACCAGAGTCAGACACAGCCCCGGGATGGCCAGGCAGGGACACCGAGACAAACTGAGGCCAGGCCAAGATACCAACCCACAGGTGGGCTGGACCAACAAAGCCCATGACCAGGCACAAGCTGGGCTGCATCACAGCACGAGGTGTAGCTCAGGTGAAGGGCAAATGGTAGAGGCTCAGCTTAAAAGCAGCTCCTGGGGGAAAGGGGCTTGACCCTGGGCTGCGGTGCTGCCTGGGAGCCTCTCTGCATGGTCAGCAAAGGAAGGGGGACAGCCTGCAGCTGCACGCTCTAACTTGGCCCTGAGCCCAGGCAGACAGGCCTCCAAGAGGGGGGTGCTCGTAGGGCCCTTGCATGTACTTTGCAGTCTTTAAACTTTTAAGAATTGTTGAACGCTTTTATATTTACTTATTCCATTCTCTAGTAAGATTTCCAAATCCATATTTAGACTCTTGATTTTTTCAGACTACAGGAGGCTGAAGATCCTTGGCAGAATCCCATAGGTGTTGTGAATGTTCATGGGAGTTAAAAGACATATTTTCTTCTCTGTTTTACCTCTTCCAAGTTTATTGTTATTATTTTGTTGTTGCACTGATACTAGGAGCATAGTCACCTGAGGTGTGACCCATGCCAAATGGCATATGTAAATTATCTTTTGTTTACTCTGTGTCGTTGCACTTTATTGGTAATTAAATAGTGGCATCTGTGGGAAATGTCACCAGCTGTGCAGGGTAATGAAGCCAGAATGCAGGGCTTATTTTCTCTCACATGTTCTGTTTAGTTCTATGAGGTGCCTTTCTCACAGCAAGGCTGTCTTAAAAAGTTTTGTGATCACAGTTCCCCTTGCTTCTGGTCTGCCAGAGCAATTGTTTTTGTAGAACTTTGCAAACTGAATGTCTGAATGAATCCAGGGTGAAAGCAACGCATAGGCTTTACTTTTTAAACCCTGTATCAGTTTAGGCTTTTAATTATACTAGTTGTTCTGGCATAAATGAGAAGGGGAAAGACAATGGGGTGAATGTGGGGAGGCTGTGAGCATCAGGGAACGCTACTGAAGCCAGCATTTCAACTATGTACCTGCTGAGTGCATGAGTCTTTAATTTTAAAGCATTTTGTGCTAGTACCAGTTTAGAGTATTCCCTCCATCTTCCAACTCTGCCCTTGCTGCTTCCTCTGTTATATGTTGTGCCAACATTTCCATTAAAGTGAACTGGCTTAAAGGGAGCACGGAGCATGTGGAAAGCAGGAATAGCTTGTGATGTTTTTCCCACCATTTCTGCTTGTGAAACCATGTATCTGGAATGCACCAAATTAACCATGGGAGCACTTAATGTATGCTGCATACGGGAAGACCATATTAGATACCAGTTATAGTTTCTGATGTGAGAAAAACCTCTGTTTAGAAGAACTGATCAAAGCTTTGTGGGTTTGTTTAAATAGATCTTCTTTGATGGTCAATGTAAAATGTAGCTGATCTTTTTAGTAGAGAGAAAGGCAAAATAAATATTTAGTGGGAATTTAAAGCTTTTTCTGGAAAGAAGCATGGTTGGTTTGGAAGAAAATTTCAAAATATGTATCAAGGTCATAGAATCATAGATGGGTAGTGCACGTGACTCAGTTTATGCCTTGGTATAATGACGTGAAGGCAGAAAGTAAAATGTGACTAATACTTGAATACCTAAACTTTTGAAATACCTTTCATGTAGACACTTAAAGGAGAAAAATGGGACCTTTTGCATTCTCATAATTTTAGGAAATTTGGTGTCACCACTTAAGCTCTTAAATGATAGTAGGCTAATTCAAGACAGCAAGGTCATGGTATAGAGAGCAGCTATCAGAGCATGTGAAACAAGTGTTTCTAACTTAGCTTTTTAAACCTTTTTCCTTTTACTTAGTCTGATGTGTTAAACATGACTGGTGTCATGTTGCTTACAAAAGTAAACAGTGTAATAGTTAAAAACTCAAATTTCTCCTCCCTGCTTGTTTAAACCTTTCCCTCAACAATTGGTATTTTCTTTACCTATAGAACTGAAGTGTTAAAACAGATTTAAATCTCCCACCTGTCATTCTTACTTTTTTTCCTCCACATTGCATACATAATTTCTTTCTCTTGATACAAACACTGTAAGTCTTCTGGTTTATATTTCTGCTTGTGTAAAATAAGGCTGGTAACTCTCTGAGACTGTATTTCTTGTGCAAAATAAGACAGAAGCATACCCTGCCACAGAATGACAACAAACGCACCGTATTTTACTAGTGGCATAAATTTCCATGCTGTATGTTAAGAAACTGATTTATCAACCCTTTAAGATTATTTTTAAAAAGGGTGTTTGGAAGCTTTTAGTAATTCAGCACATGGCACTTGATACAATTCTGTCAGTCCTTTTATCTGCTTAAGCAGTTTTATGACTATAAGGGTGAGACAAATGGGGATTTAGTCTTGTAGTTCTAAGTTCCTTTGCTATTGTTGGCTCTGAGCCACAGCAGCATGGAGTAAACATGAAGGATTTCTCTCCTTGTCCCTGGCATTTGATCAGAATGGCTCCAAACTGATTTTTGCAGCTAGCAAGCAATTCGATGACCCATTGGAATTCCTAAACTTGTATGCAGTGACCTATGACATTCTGAATGGAGCAGCAGTGCGGATTTACTTAGACTTACTGTTTTGGAGAGGGTGCTTACTGCCTGTTAATTTTACTTTGACCTTAACTAAAAAATTTAAAAGGTCAAAATAAAACAATGTCTATTATAGTAAAGCAAATCTCTTTCTGTTGCTACCTCTGCATAAACCTTTTTGTAAATGTATCACAAAAATTATTTTTCCTACCACAAAGACTAGTTTTATGCTTTTGAGCTTTTGTGTGGTATTTTTAGAGCCCAGGCATTACAAAAAAGTGTACGAGAAAATGAATCTAAGAGCGAGCTGTGCAACTCTGTCATGAGTCGATGCCAGTAAAGTTTTAAAGATATTTATTTAACAGTTCAGTTCTAATTCCAGGGCTATAATCTTCAAAAGGGCCTATCTAGGTTTCCTTGCCTATTTGGGGCCCTAACTATAGATTTGAAAGTGATGAACTGTTTGTCTGTCCGTCTACATGGATGGTACTTAATTATAGAGTATCCAAAGTAGGTGAACATCATAAAAAGTATTCTAAAATATCATTGGTGATCTATTTGATTATTTTATCCTAGATTTTGAGAAAGTATGGTATTCAAAGATAATTTTAATGTAGTTTTCCCAAAATGTGTATGCTCCTCTTTTCTAGTCATTGGTTATTGGAATCAAGTGGAATTGATATATGTGTTTAAAATGCTTTTCCTAAAACAGTGTTTTGGACTGTGACAAAGATATCTTTGAAAATGAGTATTTGTGTATTTCCTGTCATCTGGAAAACACCTTAACTGAAACAGGACTAGAATTGTTATACTGAAGAATCTTTATTCTGGCTACATTTGTATGACAGAATCTAGCAGAGTGCCCCCCTATGGCCTTTTGTCACTGCTCTCAGAAGAGCTAAGTGCTACATCCCAGGCATTTTTAGTCTTTGGGGTTTAATTAGTCCTAAATTTCCTAATAAGATTCATTCCCAGAATGTAAATTCATTGTGTTCCACCAACTCCTAAGGTGCATAGTCCAAGCTATTATTGAGAAGCTAGTTCTTCACTTCTCCAAGTATCAATGTGTCTTCAGCAAAGATGGGATTGCACAGAGCTGATAAACATGTTGTTTTGTGTTTAATTTGAAAATCAAACTGTGCAGACAGTTAGAATGACTGTTAGAAAAAAAAATTCTAAAGTCTTTACCTTCTTGCCCTTCTCTTAAATTAAGTAGCATTTGCTACTAGGTTTGTACTGTCAGTCCTTCTAGGTTTCATCTTGGGGCTAAAATGACAAGAAGAAAGATCAAACACATCCAAAAAGGAATCCTTGTCAAACTCACTAATTACAGGATGGTGGAGAAACTTCTATCGCCCCAGAAATTATATTAGATCCTTTTTTCCCCATCACTGATAGTCTTAACAAATGAATCTAATTTTTTACCTATACTCATATGAAAACTTGGGAGATTTTTGCATGTATGTAGTTCAGTTTTTGAATTGCCATTACATGAACTGGGGCCATGTTTTCCCTCTGTGTGTTTTTGATATCTAGGCAAGTCCAGCTGTTAAGTAGAAAGAACCTATCCTGGTTCTGTGTTAATTATCTGATCTGTTGCAATTTTTTTTTTCATTTTTGAGAATGTGTTTCTCTAGTATAAATCCTGCCTGTGTTCATACATGACTTCAAAGAGTCACACTGTCAAAAAATCAGAGAACTTAGCAAAAGACAGTACAAAAATCTATTATATATGTTAATCTTCTCAACAAATAAAATACTGTATTTTCATATCTTGTAAGTTGAGATCATTTCCTGAGTTGGTATTGCCTCATTCAGTGAACCTTGGGTAACCTTCTTTCTTAATTAACTTTGAGAAAGCATGTAAGTGTAAGCCTACAGATTAATTTTTATTTCTGTGTGTACTTTACTGTCTGCCAGAAGAAACATTTAATTTCCTGGTGACGGGAAGTCCTCTTTGAGGAAAGAATCCCATTCTTTCTGCTGTTATTATGAGGTCCAATACTTAATTGCTTTCTCAATGGTGTACAAACAAGAGATCTCTGTGAATTTGAATGAAATAAATACAGGAAATATTCTTGGTCACCAGCTTGTATTCTTCACACAAATATATTATTCTAGACTGAAATGCAAATAGCTTTGCTAGAATTTTTAAAATACTGTTTTGAAGAGCCATAAATGCCTCTTATACTTCCAAAATAGATAAACCATCTCAAATGCATGTGCAAGTTCAAATGTCTCATAGCTTCTAAAGAGCAAATTGCTGTTTGTCAGTAGGTATCGAATGTCTCTTGACTTCTGGCAAACAGTGTACTAGTGGAGGCTGGCTCTGTGTCAACTTCTGCTGATGGAATCTGCAATAGCTTCCTATAGATAGTAGTCAGTAAAACCTCTGTAATATAAGCCGTTGCCTAATAAAAAGTAAAATCTGTTCCTGCCAGTGCTAACTATGACAATTTAGTGATTTGAGCCAGCTCTAAGCTTTTCCTTTTGCTCTTAAGAAAGGTAGATGTATCATCCTACTTAGCTTCATTTGTTTGGGGCTCCCACATCTTGTCTCACTGCTTGGGCCCTGCTTGTCTGCTTTGTTGTCACTTGGATGACATCTGCAGAATTGTTTAGGCCAATGCTTTCTATAGAAACACAACATTTTCCATAGTTTTTAGCAGAATGTTAAGTATTTCAGTAGGAGGTTGCACCTTATGTATTGATGTGTCTTTCTTCTAGAGAAAAATCCTATTTCTGCCAAGGGCGGTGGCAAGACTCCTATCTCCCATCACTCTCAGAGAAAAAGGATTCTTTCTTTTTTTTTTCAGTTATGCTTTTTCGTTTTTTTACAAATTGTGAAAAAGCTGTGTCTACCTTTAAAAAAAAAATTGTAATGGCTTTAGAGTTTCTGGTCGATCCTCCTCCTTATTCTCTATGCAAGAAGGAGTTCTGGATAAAAAGTGGCAAAAGGTCACATCTGGACTTGTTAACATAGGAAGGAATTATATTAACTAGAAATGATTAATTCAAAGAAAACATGAAACTAGCTTTATCAAACTTTTATCAGAATAATGAGTCCTCCTCGGAGACAAATGCTAACTGAATGAGTGTTACATCTTAATTCTCAGCTCTTTTACATAGATCTTTCTCTTTGAAAAGTTTTCCCTGTTATGCCTAAACATGGGTGAGTAGACTACTTAGTTTTTCATCTTTGGCCTGAATATGGAGGCATTTTTCACATAGTGGTTTTCTTGAGGGAGGTAGAAAGGAAATGAAAGGAAAGAGTGTTTCATTTGCAGTAGTCTTGAGAAACTGCACTAATCAACGAGCAACAGACACACTGGGGTGATCTCTACAAATATCAGTGGGAGCTTGTCTTGGAATCAAGACAGGGGCTGCAATGCCATGAGAAATAGACATTAACAGAATGAAGAGGAAAAGGCACGTGAGTGTCTGCTCATTCCTGATGGCAGAAGGTCCATGCAATAAATAAAACGATGTATTTGCAGCTATTCACATCTTGAGTATAACTGACTTTTTTACATATCAGAAGTTTGTCTTAAGCTATTTAGCATCTATGGATAATGTCTACCCCTGGCACTTTGCTGACGCTTCTCAAAAAAAGAAAAAAAAAAGGAGGAAAATTGCAGGTTCAAAATTATCAAATTGTTGCTTTATTTGTGCATTGTCATTGACCATCTGCTTCATAACTCTCCAAAATGAATGGGTAGAATTTGACTTTAAACTGAAAAAACCTAAAAAATAAAGTCCAGATCTCGTCTTTGGCTGCCACTGCTGGGAACAGATAGGTCAAGCAGTACATAGCAGTGAGGCATTGCCCTCTCAGATTCAAGACAACAGCTTTTTATTATCCACTGCTATTGTGGATCCAAATGGATTATTGAATTACTAAATATGAATTATTTATCCAAGTGATGGATAAATAATAAAAGGGTGTTGAGGGACTAACTGATTTGGAAGAAGTGTAGGAGTTTTAAAAGGCAAGACTTTCAAAGTGGAGTTGATAGAATTACATAAATGATAAATATCAGTCAAAAAAAAAGAATCCTATGGAAATATGTGATGGAAAAGAATATCGCCTGAATACTTAATATAGAGACAAGTTACATGTTGTCTAGGAGGGAGTTAATGTGCAAAGCTACAGCATGAGTTCTTGAAATATGCTTGGATGGTATAAAGCAAAATGCACATGATTTCAGTAGGTATTAAATAGTTATTTTAAACATATTTCTTCACTTGAATATGATTGTATTAGTTATCCATTTGGATTTATTCAGAAAGAGCCATCATTCCATCCTTGTTCCTTAATTCTAAAATATAATGTGACTTTAAATGATGTATTGAATCAGTGGAGGAAAACATATCCTGTTTCTACAGTGCACAGTAAAAGAAATAAAAGCTTTTTACATGCTGTATCTTTTTTTTGAGTTGAGGGGAAGCAATGAAGAGGAAAAGCATTTCAATCAAAGTAAAATGTTAGTAAGTTCCTTCCTAGCAAACTTATCTATTTGAAAGACAGTAATCTGTATGGACACAACCGATGTTCAGGCTTGAATGGCCAACGAAAAACATATTCTCAGTTATGGCAGCAGCTGGTAATTGATAATCGTTGTGTTGTGAATTTCTCATTTTGATGCGCAGAATTAATTTTCTACAGTTCATTGTAGTCAGAGGAGTTGTTTCTGAAGTAAAGAGTTGAGAGTGACTGCAGTTCAAAATATATAATATTTATTGTTAAACCTTTACTATTTAATTTAACACTACAAATTGGAAGATGCCTGACTTCCAGGTGTGTCTTATGATAAAGGTGAAGTAGCCTGAAGTGGCTTCATTGAAAAGAGAAATCAATTCAGTACCATCTTGTTTTGATCTCCTATTATGTTATGCTTTCTTCTGGTCATGTTTCTAGTGTTGCACCGAAAAATCAACTTTTATTGCCTACATTTGAACAGTAAATATATAATTTTAGCAAGAATGTAGAAGTTATGAATATCATCATAATCTAGGAATTCCATTACTGCACAGTAGAGCCTGAATGTCTGCTTCTAAGATCAACTACAAATTACGCTTTCTGTTGTACTTCTCCGCCAGCCAGTAAAGAAAATTCAGTTGAGAAAATGGGCAGATGAAAATTAAGATACACTAGATGAGTTAGACGGAAAAGTAAAATGCTCCTTGTAGAAAAAGGCATCTCTGAAACATAAAGCATTCTTGGACACCAAATTTTACACGACATTTACATTTCTGCAGTAAATGATTTTATTTTTTTTTTACTAGAGTGTTGTTTATAGAGAAATAACAGTCGAGATGTTGCTTCTGAGATCTGAAGTTCAGACTACTTAGGGTAATCCTGAAGTTTAGGGTAAATAGAAGAATGTCCCACTAGAGATAAAAGCCTCAGTGTCACTCCAGACTTCTTTAATTTATGAAAAATAATACGTAATGTGAATGTAGATTAATCCATTACCCTACTTCTACCCAGTTCACATGTTAAAAGTAATCTGTGCTGTCACCAATAAGGATTAAACATCTTCAAAGAGCTGTCATAGTCAACCCCATCTGCCTTTCGGATGCAGGTGGACAGCCCTTCTTAAGAGCTATAACCAGTAGTATGCAACCACCTCACTTATTATATTGTATAATGTAGATACTTTTTATTTTAATAGACATTCTGAAGGGATTGTCTAAGCCACTTCTGGACCTGACAATAACAAGATATCAAATATGTGGCACAACTGTGCTCAAAAGTCCCTGTATAGCCGAACACCCGAGCAATAGGTACTTGTTTAACTTAGATTTTTTTAGATGCACGTGTTCAGGTTGGGCGTCCCTTGAGAAATAGGTTTTCATTAGTATTTCCTGCTTTTAGATTTACTAGAAGTTTTGAGCCTTTCCCACAGTACATCACAGTTCTGACTTTAAAAAAGAACTAGACAGTGAGAGAGTACAGAAAAGCAAAAGTAATATTTAGAAAGTTTTTTGTAAGTCTTTGCTTAATAAAGGCACAGATGACTAGAGCTAAGCAATGTCTGTTGTAGCTGCATAAAATAACAAACTCTAAAGGATGGGAAGAATGCTCTAGCATAGTGACAGATCTTTGGCATGTGTGCCAGAGTAAGCACATGGCCAGCAGTACGTGAACAGGGCGCAAATATGTAAGGAACAGAGTTGAAGAGAGCAGAAGGTGGAAAATAACACATAGCATGAAAAAGATTTGCCCTCACTAGTCTAGCAGCATAATGGCAGAGCAGTTCGGCAATCTTATGCTCGATTCTAGACCTCCCTATAGTTCAGTTTACTTGGGCTGTCAGTTTTCCACTTTGAAAACAGGGATAGTATATTCTGACCTTGCTGGGATGTTGTGAGGATAAAGTTTAATGAACTTCAGAAAGCCACTCTGCTACTGTGTTGTCTGAACCTCTTGTTAGATATAAAGAGTAGCATTATTCTAGACTAACAGTTGAAAAATCATAGATAATGGGATTTACATAGGCAGTTTTCACAGGAAAAGCTTGGGAATTTAATTTTGTTTATTGACTGCAATTAGCTAAAACAATACAAAAGCAAAACAGAAATAACTGACAAAAACCCCTAATGTTTACCGTTTGTGTGATAAAATGGAAAAATATTTTGTAAAATTTGGCAACATCTAAGATTCGAATGAGAATGAATGCAGGGTGAAAAACTGAGGGAAGTTAGAGACATTTTCTCCAAGCCAGTTTGCCTGTCCCTCATTACATTCACAAAATTAACCTTGTGTTGAAGCTGGATGGATTCTAGACTAACATTGGTTGAATTACATATAAAACTTAGAATCAGAAAAAAGTAAAAGAACATTATATGGCTATCAACTATGCATTATTAAGATACAGTTCATCATAAGATTTTGTAGTTCATTGTAGAACAAGGCCTGTAACGTATTCCCTTTTGTCAGTGTTAATATGCTTTTGGCTTCATATGATAAACTTTAATCTTTTAATGAAAACAGATTATTTTATTTATTTTACATGTAAAGGAACAATACAAAAGCTTTTAGTATCTGCCCTACGATTTCAAAATAGAATCAATTTATAAATAAAATTGCTCATCACAGTGTTTCGCTTTCCATTTCTAAAAATGGTCAGTGTACCTTTTACAAACTGTAATTTATGTTATCTGTTCAGGCTGTGAGTAGTGAACATCATAAGCACAAGGAATTGTTTTTCAATAATTTATGTTTAATGTAACCTAATTATTCTTATGTGATATTTGGACTTGCCTTATGCATGTACAGTTTAGACTTGGCTTGGTTGGTCTTGTGGGTATGGAATAACTTCTTCCCACCAAGAATTTCATTATCAATCATATACCTACTTCAGGATATTTTGCCCCTACTGAAGTCAGTGACAAAACTCAAAAATTTGACATATTTGACAAATATGTGTCAATATATTAAACATATTAAAATAGCTAGTGGTTCCATAATGCTTACCTGAATCATTAAGTATTGGGGCCAAAATACTACGGGCAAACTGTGAATTCTTACTGATTTCCCAATTGGGGCTTTTGTGTGTTAGTTTCGTTTTATTTCTTTTTTAAACAAGAAAGGTCTAGTATGTGTTTAGAAATATTGGCAACATAGAGGAAAGTACCTGCACAGAAAGATTAAGCAGTTAGTTATTTTCATTTTTTTTTTTAAGAACATCATTGATTCTTATTGTGGGTTTGATGTTTGTTACTTTAGTCAAAAAGCTAGGATTGCTTTCTTGGCATTGCTCCCATGTATGACCTGTTTTTTCATACATCTGAAAGCTAAGGTGTCTGTAGCAATCTAGTGCATTTTAGACATGTAATCATCATGAGCAGAACATTCCTCATGACCAAAAGGCTGCCTGCTATAAGAAAATTGGAACAAGGTGCTGGGCATCGTAGAAACATCTGCAAAAAGAAGACCCTTCATAACAAACTAGTTCTTATCTCAAAGAAAACATAATCTAAGTGGACAGGATGAAGGGTTGAGGAAAAAAGAAATGTTAACAGATGTGACAGTAATTGTTCTGATATATAGCAGATGTGTGATAATTACATATTTTTATTTTGTGATATTTAGAAAAGATTAAAGGTTAAAGGAAAACAGGTGAAAGGTGTGTGGGGAATTCATTTTTATATTGATTGGTTCATTTTTATTAGACAACCTTTATTGTCCCTTTGCTCACCTTTGAAAAAGCAGTTCCATCAACTGCACTTTGGTGGTTCTACCATTAAGTTGTAAATTGTTTGTCAGATAAAACCAAAATTATTCTTCTAAAGAAAAATCTGTATTGCTGTCTACATTTTCAGGGCTACAGACATGCCTGAATATCTTAATTTTTCAGTTTGATATTCCTACAAATACAGTTTCACCACCGTACTGCCTGTCACTTTTTGGTATACTGATATGAATCAGGTTCTACTCTTTGCTGTGGGAGTGTAATCCTGGATTGTGTTTGAAATCCACATACACAGAAGATCATGTAGGATGATGGTCCTTTGCAAGATCATGTTTTTCAAAAGCAGTAAGTGGAGGGGTTGTTTCTTTCTCTTTTTTTGCAAAGTCAGTGGCAAATGTCCCATAAGCAAATGAAAGTTAAAGAAATTTGATTATGCTGTAATATTCAGAAGGTTAGTTACTGCATGTAATAAGGGACCAGAAACAACACTGTGAAGCAATTTAAGTGAACGTTTGAGAACTGCATACTTTAGCTGTTGTTTGTTCCGTTTTCTCTGTATTAAAATAAGAAATGCCGGACAAACTCCTGGTATTACACCGTTATTCTGGGTTTCCTAAGGCATCTCACAAATTAATATAACCAAAAGGAAATAAGGTGAAATAAGGCATTGACAGCTATTGATGCTGTTAACTGTGGAAAATAGCAAATGTTGTAAAGTCTCACAGCAGCACTTAGCATCAAGCGAAGTGAAAAGACAAGGAAATAAAGAAGATGCAAAAGGCAAAATAATTAAATACTCGCTGCATTTTTCTTCATGGTATTTTCACATTCAAAATATTTTAGATTTTTTTATTCCGTATCAGTTTGATAAGGGTCTATTTGCTATAAAAGATTTGTTTTCTAAGGATAGCTTGCTGTAGGAAACATCTGTGGATGAGCCGTAATGCTGACTGAATAGTAAGGTTAAACCCTTTCCATACCTCCCAGCTCCCTTGCTGGAGCAAATGAGTCATCTTCATGTGACATTTTGAGGAAGAATTGGAGGTGATGAACAGGGTTGCACTTTGATTACTTACAATTCTTATGGTAGCCACAGGAATTCTAATTATCTAGCCATGCTGAGATGCTCTGATTGTAGTGCTAAATTTCTCCTGCAACTGACCCCTTGATTAAGGAGAAGTTAGGTGGTAGAAATCTATCTTAATTTCTGCTTCAAGCCTGCCTAAAGCAGGGTATTTCTCCTGAGAATCTGTGCTGTTCTTCCTGTGTTATTTCATTCTCATATGTTCTTCTTTAAGGTAGATTATGCCTTCTACTGGGAAAGATAAAGTGCCTACAAGTAAGCCACAGTTATGGTATGATAAAAATGCAAACAGACTTCTGTCTGAGATGGAAATAGATGGAAAGAAATGGAAAGAAAATAAATACACAGGACACTTGCAATTTATGAAATAGCTACGTAGATTTGTGTGTGTGATATTTGCAGTAGCTTTGACCCTTCAGAGGTTGTGTTTCTTCGAGAAAATATTAATACGTGATACTTTTAAAAGATCATGTAGTAGTAAATAATTTAATTTGAAAAGTGTTCTCATTTCTCATGAGCTATGATAAAAGCATAACAAACATGGAATCATGGGAGAATTGCAATATTCTCTGTTTAGCTTCTTTTCTTTTTCTGTATTAGCTTAGGTTTTTGAATGACAGGAAAGCAATTAAAATCTGTGTTTTATTGCCTATTCTCTTAAATTTAAAGCAGTAATGCCAGAGGTATACTGATGGTCAGACATTAACAAAAGCCAGTACAATTATAACTTTAATGAACTTTATGAAGTATCTTGAAATCCTTGAAAATTAATCTTGTGGTAAACTGATGTTGCAATATAGTGAACTGAGAGAACCTACTGAACTTGATGTTGCAGTTGTTAAACACTGATTAATTTCATTGGTAAACAGCAAATGGTCAATTCTTTCTGTCTTTAGTCAAAACAAGCAAACCAAAATATTCAGATATCTGTACATCAAGGGACAGAGTCAGAAAATTGGGTTAGATTCATAGGTGAACTTTGTAAGTTTGGCCAACTTTGATATGAAAGAGAATCAAATAATCTTTTTTCCACAGTAAGTAATTACTGTTGTTGTAGCGGATTTGAAGTAGAGTCAATGTATTTTGTAAAGTACTGTGAAGTAAATAATGTTAGTTTGTTTAAGTATCAAGGCACAGATAGAAATATTCACACCACTTACTTATAGGCATAAAATTTAAGTGTGTAAATTAAGCAGCTAATCTGTCCAGGCTTCTAGTACAGTCAATAGATAGAAAGGAAGGAATTATAAATATGCCATCAGAGGGTCCAGCTCCAAAGTCTTGGGCTTACAGTAACTTTATCTGTACCAATGAATAATGACTTCAGTGGGTCTCTGCTCTATCTTAACTGCTACTCTATGGACAGATCTGGCTAGCTTTATTCACAGGAAAGCTCCACTGAAACCAGTGAAACTATGATATCTGTGTACAGTCATTTCCTCAGTTTCTATTTCTTTGCTAGTCCACAGAGGACAGTGTAGGTCCTGCCTTGCTAACTAGACCTTTCGTTTCAAACAGCCACGATCTGTGCTTTTAGATGTATTCTAGAATTCAGATTCGTATTTTGCTTCTGCCAAGATAAGAGCTGTCACACTCACAGAAGAATCTGTGGGGCTGGTGCAAGAGAGACATAGCAGAATTTACGCTTTGATGGATATTTTGTCTCTTTGTTTAGGTTGTTTGGGATTATTACTTTTTTTTCAGGAGAGATGATAATTGTTGCAGTGACTAGGGTCACTAAGATTTCAGCTCTTATGTTTCATAGACCTAAAGCCAACATTTTCAAATATCTTCCCTCAAAATAACATGCCTTTTTATTTTGTTTTCAAAGAAAGCCACAGCACTGTGTGATGGCGAGCAGACACAAGAAAATTCTGTGATTTTTATTGTGGCTGAGAGCAGATCTTCCCTGTCTTTTAAATGCAAGACTGCATTCAAGTCTGGTGCAATTCATAACGATGCTTTTATGAGCAAGTGTTTTACTATGATAGCACTGCAGGTTGGCACTTGTAGGCTATATTATCAAATCCAATCTTTCATTATAGGCCTTGCTTCTGGTATGGAAAGAGGTAAGAAAATTAGAGTTTCTGAACTGTTGTATCAGATTTTCTTCCTTCATGTAATATACCTTTCATTTCCTTCAAAGACTTGCTGGTTCTTATAGAATAACATAGCATTTTCTTTTTTTATACTGGCTGACGAAAGCTTAATGAGACAAAAGCTGGAAATGATTGGGGTGAGGAGTGGTCTGTAGGTTACAGGAAAATAAAGAGTGGAGTCAAACTTGAAAAAATAACAATGATGTAGCAAATAAAGTTAGTGGGTATGGCAGTATTTTCTATTTTCTCTATCAAACCTCTGTAGCTGAAATCTTAGAGTGGAACGGCATTGAGAGCACTGACTGCAATTGTTTCTTGAATTAGTAAAGAAATGCGTTTATCTGTGCAAAAGTTTAGTGGTAATAGCTTTCACAGCTAAAATGCCTTATTATAGAATCCTAATTCAATTGTTTCTTCCCTGTTTCTTTTACCACTGTAGTTAATATTCCTATTGTAATTCAGGTATTTTAGAGCACCAACAAGGATGAGTAGTTAGTAGCCTTACTCTGTGTCCACAACTGGAATGGTCACTCCTGTATCTGGCTAGAAAAGAGGGCTGTTTTCATTTCAGTTGGTTGTATCAGGGCTGTTATCATACCAGTAAATAATTAATAAAAAGGTAGAGCATTTTCATCTTGTCCTTTCAGCAGAGAACATCAGCTACTCATTTTTACAGCTAATATCTAATAGAAGGTATATTCATGCAGTGTTCTTAATTCCCTGTTGTCGTTCGTCTCAGACTGTGTGCTGTACCAGCAACCAGGAGAGCGTTTTACCAAGTGGCCCAGTTTCTATTAGCTGACAAATACTGGGTAGTGTCCTGCTGTAACCCCTGCTGCATTCCAGTTCCTGGGTATAGAATGTTGCGCAGGAAAGTAATAATGTCAAGGAAAGTGAAAATTCATTTATATAAAACATCGTATGCACTGTTTACAAGCCTTGAGAGCAACTCTCTTATCCATTATAGCATTTCAAATGTCATAGGAGAAGAGTCTTAGTAATGTTGAAAAAGAAGAACAGACGGCTTTGAAAGTGGTTTGTACATTTGCAAAAGTGGAAACGCTAACTCTGAGATTAGAGTTAGTGATAAGACCACAGGCTTGACACGTATAAAGAACTGATGTTCAGAACTGGTGTTCTGTCTTATCAATTGGCTGTAAAACTATAGGTTAAGCTTGTTTTTCCATAATCCTGACATCCTAGAAACATAGCATTTGGTGTTCTTTCTTAAGAACCACTTGATTTGGATTTGATTTTTTTTCCCTGCTTCTCATCAAGTGCATGAAGACCTGAAATAACAGGTTTCTTCCCGGTTTCTTTTACTACTGTAGTTAATATTCCTATTGTAATTCAGGTATTTTAGAGCACCAACAAGGATGAGTAGTTAGTAGCCTTACTCTGTGTCCACAACTGGAATGATCACTCTTGTATCTGACTAGAAAAGAAGACTGTTATAATTTCAGTGGGTTGTATCAGGGCTGTTATCATACCAGTAAATAATTTGATTTGATTTTTTTTTCCTGCTTCTCATCAAGTGCACGAAGACCTGAAATAACATATTTTTTAAGAAAAAGTAAAATAAAGGAAAAAGCTGATTTTTAAAAATTTTATTTGGGAGACTTCTTCATTGGAAAAAGGCAATGCATTGGGGGGTATGGAATATAGTTACAACAAATGCACCTGCTGGTTTACAGGACAGGACTTGCTTTGTGGAATGGTTTCTTTGGAGGGAGGGGAAAGGTATCTCGGCTTTAATTTAGTTAGAGTTTGCATCACTCAGAACCCATACTAATAGCTTCAACTATCTTGGAGAAAAGTTTCAAAGGTGTTCACTATTTGTTGGAATACTAAATATGTTCTATATTATTGCTTTCCTTTTTTATGGATAATTCATTTTAATGACATAGTGGAGTCTGCTTTTTCCCTATTATTATGCCCAGTTGAAAGACTCCACAGTATAAATAAAATTGGAACTTTGAAGGTCAAATATATTTTAAAATGTGTTCTTCAAGAATATTTGTCATTTTAGAAGAGGACAGATAATGCGCAGAGGAACATAATCTGTTAGACAGAAATCTAATATTCTGTTTAGAGAACTGTAATTTACTGAAATTCCTGAGAGTCAAACACACCATCTAAATGACTTTTACTGTAGGGAAAAAAAAAAGTAAGGGAAATGCATTTGAGAACATTTTATTACAATTCTGTGTGCTTTCAAAAATTATATTTGTCAAGGCTTGTAGAATAATTGGAATATAGTTGAAACCAGGCTTCTATTAGTAGTAGTCTATGATTAGCATCTACACTCAGTATCCTCAGTAAGTTTTAAAGCCACTATAAATGTCTTTCTAAGTAGGAAATAAATGAATTTTTAATGTAGGAAGCAAACAGTGCCTGAGAAAAATACTGTGGGATATTTTGTACATAATAATAACATCATTATTTTTTTCCTTCATGGTTATCTTTCAGGGAGAAAATAGTCTGAAGGCAGAATCCTCATCTACTTCTCCAAGAAAATAAATCAAAACTTTGTGAAAAAAATTCATAAACACCCTTGTAAGTGGAAACTCGGTTTCCGGCCTCCTACCTGGATTGCTCCCAAATAGGGCAGAGAGCATCTTGGAGACAGGAAAGGTAATTAACATTTCTGAGAAGACTCTATGCTCCAATGAAAAACGCTTTGCTTTGCTAAGGTTCCTGACAGGGCTGTATCCTTTTCTGTCCCTCACTACCCTTATTCGTTACCCCAAGGGAACATTTCCTCTTCTCTGCAAGTAGTAGATTTAATGCTTTGGAAAGATTTCTGTATTCCTGACCAGACATTTAAAAGCAGGGCTTGTTAGAAGCTTTCCAGCTCATTAAACAAATTGAATTAACTTATTTAGTCCTCAGGCCTGGGGATGGCAAAATTCAATTCTGCGGAGGTGGCAGCCTGGTCAATCTTCAGCCTCCCTTTCTGTGTGCTTCCACTTCTTCTTTATGCCCAGCCCTTTTGGAGGGATGCCTGACAGCTGCGTGGTCTTTTTCCCCTGAGATTCTCACACAGCCTTTGCTTTTGTGGTGATTTTTGCTGTCCCAGTTGAGGCCTTAGGCAACTGCTGCCTGTGCTGACTGTTAAAACTGGTGCATGGGATCAGCCCTGTAACAAGGAGTATTCTCCTACTAGAAAACAATTATTTGAGATACAGCGTGTGCTGGGAGAATATTTCTCAAGAGGTGAAGGTGAATACCCAGCTTCCATGTAAATCTGTCTGATGCCACATGTTAATAAAATGTTGTAATGAGAAGGAACATATGGTATTGTTTGGTATCATGAATTAACTACTCAAATGAAACAAACAAAATGAATTGCTTTTCGTTGCTGTAAGTCTGCATGCACGCACATTTTAAAGATATATTTTAATCAAGGGTGTAAAATCAACGTAGATAACTGTGGCCTAGACAAAAGCTGACCTAGCCAAAAGCATTCTGTAGCTTGTCACAAGATGGTGACATCATTCACAACATACAAATACATCCCTGCCAAAATTTTTCAAAACACAACAGCTGCAAGTTTTCTTTTAGATGAGAAAGTTATTGAAATAATATCTTAAGGAAATTTATAGCTAGGAGAGCTTCTATCACAAATGCTTTGATATATCTTTAAAATAGAGAATGAAACAAATTGCTCTGTTAAACTATTTGTTAGTTAAAAGGCGTAACAAATAACTAAGATGGTTGTGGCTAAACTATTTTACAAATCTATTTTTATTTAAGTTGAGTACAAATAGAGGTTGCATGCTGGTGGAAATGCAAATCTTATTACAAAGATGGGGACTGACCTTTCCTTTTTGGAGCACAGTAATTAAGAGTCCAAGACTTAGTACTTGATAATAAGGAATATTACTACTCTATTGTTTCTCTAGATTTTCACCTGGGTAACCATTTCTTTTGGATTTTAAAATGCTAATTTCCTCAGCCATTTAGATTTATTTCTTGGCTCAGCATATACATTTAGTAAGACATCTGTAGATAAATGGATTTTGCAGAAACTTTATACATGAAATCAAGATTTCATCAAAGCTCTGAAGAAGTATGTGTATCCAAGTCATATTTGCTTCAGGTCATGGTTTTTATTCAAAGGAGCCTTGACATATTTCATGGCTGACAGCATAGTCAAAAAGAGAAGGCATAGGAGAAGGTATAACCCCCAAAGGGAGAGTGGCTAGAGGAGGAACCCATACCAGAGCAGTGGAGTAACAATCGAAAAGCAGCAAAGAGAAGGAATCATTGTTAACTGGCAATCAGTTAAATTGATTGGAATTCTCCAGCTGTTTTGTTGACCATGACAGCATGCCCTTCCTTCTTCCTCAGCATCCAGAACCGTTGTTTTAGGTATCATAGAGGGTACACCTCTGCCCTGTCTCTTTCTGGGTTTCAGATCATGAATATGTCGAAGCTTTCTCTGAACCTTCATTACGTTGTCCCCTTTCAGCCTTCTCCTCTCCCTTTGAAAAGTCCCAGCTTGTTCAGTCTGTCCTTACAAGGCAGCTGTTCCATCCTCTTGGTATTTTCAGTTGTCCTTCATGGGCCTTTTCTAAGTTGATTACATCCTTTTCAGAGGCTTCCATCCTTTCCGAGGTGACCAGACCTGCATTCAGCACTCAGGATGTGAATACAGCAAGATTTTATACAGTCACAAAATGAAGCACTTTGTCTTGTTTTTCATACCCTTCCTGAATGACATCTGATGATCTGTTGGCTTTTTTGGCTGCCACTGCCTGTTTGAGTCACGGATTTCAGAGAACAGCCAGTGATGATTCCAGTGTCCTTTTCTTAAGCTGTAACTGCGAGTCCCAATTTCAGTGTCATGCTGGCATGGCTTAGATTCTCCCCGTCTCTCCCCCTGCAGTGCGTTCTCTTACACTTATCTATGTGGAAATTCGTCTGCCATGTTTTTCCCTGCTTACAGAGTTTAGCCACTTGAGTTACGTGCTAGGGCATGGCATTTGACTACCTGAAAGAGCACGATATCATCCACAGACTGGGAGATTTATTACTCTCTCCCTTCTCCAGATCGTTGATCAACATGAATAAAGCTGCCTTTTCCTGCCCACTCACTTGTGCACACTCCTGACTCTTCTCTGCCCTGATAATTCTCCCTTAGTCTGTATACTTTGCTTAATGCCTTTGAAAAAGACCATAGAAGAGAACTCCAGGACTGTGACTGCTTGATTTCTTTAATAACATAACTACATAAAGCAAGATCTATGCCAATTACAGATATGTGTTATTGTATCCACTTCTAGACCTATAATTTAATGGATTACGCATTTACTATTTAATCATTACAGTGAAGCTTTGTTTCTGATATTTGTCAGAAGAGGCAGCACATAGACATCATTAAAGAAGCAAAAACCCTGAAGACGTAATATTTGAAGTGGAAGTACATGTGTCCATTCCATAATATGGCTGCCAAAGGATATCTTTAGGGGGGATTTTTTTTCCTCCCATTAGAATTAATATGTTAAACAGAAATATTTATAGCATGGTATGGAGAATATAATTTTCTGTCACACTTGGAACAAACCTCAGTCAGGTAAAAACTTTATGATGATATACAGTAATTAATAAAGGGAGAGAACATTTGATGGAAGTACCTTTTTTGTAACATTCTTCATTCAGACACTTTTGTTGAATTACGGTAAACTAATTTATAATTTATGACATATGTCATATGAACAGTAAACAGATAAGGTAAGAGATGAAAAGTTAGCCTGTTAAAACTAAAAGAAGTTTGGCAATTCAGTGGAACAACCACCTTGATTGTCAGTGTTTGCAGAGACCACCATCTTACTCTCTCGGACTCTGAGGGATGGCAGCCATGCCATGGAGAGTGCTCTGAGGACAGTGATGTCTTTCCCCTTGCCCTGTTGCTATTTTAGGTGAAGTAATATTCTAGCCGACAAGGATCATACCCTTGTTTGCTTAGAGAATATATTTTTCTGCTCCATCTTTTTTGCTGGCATTTCTATGTAGGCAGCGCTCAAAATTATCTGTTATTTGATTTTAGAGTTATCTGATTTATCAACTTGTCACTTGAGAATAAAAATTTAAAAAGTGTGAAGCTATTAGGACAAAACAATATTTAGCAAATTTTAAATCCCTTCTGTTACTGTAAAATAGCTGCAAGTCCTACTGGTAACATACCTTAACTCTTTAAATACTTGCTTTTATATTTACAGCTGAACACTTGTAGTATTGGCTTGCAAGATGGAAAGGATTGTTGCAAGAAAGTTGGGCTTGTACTTTGCCACAGCCACAAACTAAACAGGTATCAGAATTATTTTCTTTTATTTGTGAGTTTTGTTAACAGGCATTGATCTTCAGTTTCCAAGTTATTATAGTGTGTGAACAGACACTCACTTCAAAACGGCTGTACACAGTAGCTGCTTGAATTTTCTTGTCTGCTATTTTGACTTTGTAATTGTCTGGTTTGCTGCTGTTTCATCTTTATCTGAATATTTGCACGTTTTCAGTATTTACTACATTGGAGCAACAATTTACAAGGACAGAAAGCTTTTTCTATCCTTGTAATATTGCAGAACTTATAAAATATAGTGGTAATAGCTGTTAAGGCAAATTGGGCCTCCTTCTCTATCTCATGCTTTCAGATATTTCTAAGTTCTCAGGACACTTTTTGTCAAATTGCAGATAAATATAGCATGACCATTTGTACAGATTTTCTTAAATATTTTACTGAAGTACTCTGCTTGTTAATCTGGTAGCTTTCTCATTTGTTATGAATTTTCCTAGTTCAAGGACTTGTTAGATGTTAATGGCGTAGCTCCAGTGTAATCAGTAGTATTATAATGATGCATACCAGCTGGGGAAAGGATCTCATGAATTAAACTACTTGTACTCAGACATTCAAAGTAACCTGCAAAAGAACTCTTAATGCCAATCTTGCCTTTTTTTTTTTTTTTNTTTTTTTTTTTTTTTAATTCATTTGAGGAAGGAGAGTTAAATATATGAAAAAAAAAAAGTCAGGAAAAATAACAAAACATGATTAAAATTTGTTTAGAATAATAAAACCCAGAATGTTTTTGAAAAAAATGGCCACAATAGATGTGATCTAGGTATCTTCCCTCTTTCTTTGTCTGATGCTAATTCTGGAAGTTGTGCTGCAAATTCTGTGTTACAGCATCTGCAGTCTGTATCTGTGTTGGCATAACCACAAAATGAAAAATATGGTCATACACGTGATTTTTTAGTTCATATGGAATTTTAAGCTTTATTTGCGTAGTATCTATTGTGTAGTATAATTGAGATTAAGTTGTCAGTTATTTGCCACAATTTATAACAAAATCATGTAAGAATTGAGTTACATGCACACAAAAATTGTGCATCATGTTCCGGATGACTGCAATTGCCATTTAAAAAGCAAACTGATCCTGATGTAACCTGTAGGAAAAGCCAGGATGAAGAACTGTGGATTTTTTTCCATTTTTTGTTCATCCTTGTGCAGTGACATGTATGTTAAAATATGCTACTAATAAAAGACACTTAAAAACACCCTTCAGATCTCAGTGTTTCACAAAGACGAGCTATTTAAATGATTCTCTATAGTCCAGATAAATTAACAGTAATTACATCCCTCAAACAAAACTGAGTCTTTGGTATCGCTGAGTAGGTATTAAGAGCAGATGACTGAGACCCAAGACTGAATCCTTTATAAGAATTGCCTCTCTACAGAAAGACATTAAAAAAAGCCGAAAATGGCCCTTATCATTTTGAAAATAAAACCTGAGAAAGTTGAGAGGTACATTCAGTACTCTGTGAAAGATGTTCTGTTCTCTGGCAATTTTAGTTATAATATTGTGTAGAATAACCAGATGTTTTTTCTGGATATTAGCATTAAATTAAAACAAAAACAAAAAAACAAAAAAAAAAGAAAAGAGTTTTGGCTTCCAACTTCTCAATAAATCTAGCAAGGGAACAAAAGCCAAGTATTGTGTTCAATTGTTTGTTTCTACACAAATGCTATTCTCTTCCTTAACTTGATTTTGTAATGTACTTAGTTTGAAGGGATTTGAATTTTTTTCATTAGCGTTGATGCTATTGTGCTGAGTGAAATCATAACTTTGTCCAGATGAGCCATGTTGAGAAAGATGGGCTGTTTCTTTGTGCTAATACGGAAGAGATTTTGCATAAAAGAGTACAAGTCTGAAATTTAGGAGAATGCTTGTTTCCTACTTGTTCTAGCCATTGTACTTTTCAATATACAGGCTTTGTGCCTCAATTAATCCACGTATTATGAAAATTATGTGCCGATATATTGTTTATGGAAGTGTTATGTGACTTCTGAACAGTGGGTGCTAGTGTTGTTAGAATATGAAGCATGAAAATATAATAAATGAAAATGCATTTGAATGACAGGACCATTATTTAAGTTGGAGGAATTAATAAAAGTAGGGCTCTAAAAAATTGTCAGTATATGAATGTCCTGCTGAAGTAACCAAAATTCAACAACACAAACCAAGCATAATTGAGCTTTGCTTAAAAATAAAAATTCTCTTCCCAGGGGAACAAGGCAGTAAAGGAATAATTACTCCATGTGACTCTTCATCTTGTCATGTCTTTTCTCAAATATAAAAATTTCCAGTTGTATAGTTTTGCTGTGGTAGTCTTCCTTTTTTTACCTTGCCTGATGCTGTTTTGGGGCTTTTTTGTATACTGCCTTCATATTCCTCACAGATGTGTCTTTGGATCTTTTGGTGTTTTCTTTAAATGATCTTTATATGCACAAAGGTTCTGAAAAGCTTTTGTTTAACTTCTGTAATAATCTCCTGTAGGGAAAGCAAAAGAGAGAGAGCTGTTAAAAAAAAGAAAGAACCAAACCCAGGAAAAACACCCCACACAACCAACAAACACCACCACCTTCCCCAACCCCTAAATAAATAGAAAACTAGCTTTTGAATCTTCAAGAACCACCAGAAAAGAGCATACAAAGGGTTTTTGAAACTAATTATAAGGCCTTTCCTCCAGGTGGACTGCTACTATTGCTTTAAAGTATATCACCTTGGTTAGTATGTGGTCAGTTATATCTTCTCTGCTGCAAAATCTATGTGGGGATCTGCTGACTGAGCAATTGTGGCTGATGGAAGAATTTTCTCTCTTGAGGGAAGATTAGTTTCTGACCTGCCTTCCAGGGCTATGCTGACACAGAGTATGTTCTACTCCAAACCATTGCCTGTTTCCAGAAAAATGGAGCCTGTGCACGGGCTTGGGCTGGGACTGGCTCTCCCATCACCTCTCCTCATGGCAAATAATCAAGCTTTATCCAAATGGATTCTCTGGTAGGAAATTTGGGTGTTAATACCAGTGGTGCAACATGAGGAGCTGGACAGCTAAGTCATCAGTAGGCCCTTCTAAGCTCTAGGAAATAGATGTTCTGCAAACATTTTATTAACCTAGATTGAATTTTCTTTATCCCTTGCTTTGCCTGAGCATGTGACATAATGGCTTATGTGAAGAAAGTACTAGGATGAAGTCCAAGTTTGGCTGAAACTAAAACAAGTCAGTAATTAGTTGTACTTACGTTCCCATATGGCTCTGTGCTTGCTTGCTTGCCCTGTTTATGAGCTAAACTGATAGACAGAAATCATTGAGTCACGGATGGGAAGACAGCATGCAAAATGACAAACTCAGATGGTACTGATAAAGATGTGAGCAGCAGACAATGAAAACATCCATTAATTACGAAATGATAAGTTCAAAGACAATGGAAACAACACTTAATCTCTTGAGACTTTATTTCCTCCCTCAAAAAAGTGCTATATTCCATGGAATTTTGGTTTTACATGAATTGGGAAACTATTTTGTTAATCAAAATTCACAAGTCAAATCCATCAGTCAGTAGTGATCATGTCCATATTTTTATGGATGTATTTTTTGTAGTCAGTGCTGAGGGAATTCTATTGCTCAGTGGTTGAGAAATATCAAGATTAGACAACACTTTGCCCATTTATACTAGATAAATGTTAAATATCTATAACACACCTAAACCCTCTTGCCACCCAGTGAATAACATTTAGCTCTACGTAAAAATAACTAAGAATTCTGGCAAACACAGCACAAGCTTGATGGTTCTTATCTGAAACTAACTAAGCTGTAACTGTCTGTCAGAACAATGCTTGCAGTAAGCTCCAGATATTAACAGGGATTCCTTATCACTTTCCTGATCAGTGGGTTTGGATTTCTTGATATTTTCTGCTTGTTAATTTCATAAAAGCCCTTTCTGCTTCATGCTATGGTTCTGAAGTGTACCACTTCATGCAGTCCAGCTGCATGAAAAGATACAGCAGCCAGGTTAGAAGGTGAGAGCAATTTCTGACTTTATAAAGTGAAAAGCCTGCTAAGTATCAAGCCCTATCCATCTTATTTCAGGTAACTTGCTTGTGATGCTTAAGGCAACATTTGTTTTTAATTTGAAATATACGTAGAAGATTGTCTCTTGTAATTGAAAATGTTAAACGTTTATGAAAATTAGGATAGGTAAGTTTCTCTTTCAAATTTAATACTTCAGCATGATAATGCAGAATATACATTACACTTGCCTGATTTGGGCAATTTCTTAAATCATAAAGAACATATTGGATCACTTTGGTTACCTCAACAGAGGGAAGTATTTTTCACGTTTGTTGAATTAAGGAGGACTGAAGGAAAAGAAAAGATTAAATCCTTTATCTTTCATGCTGAATGTGATGTCATTGTTTTAGCTTACTATGTTCCATTATGAGTGCATGTTATTCTTGTTTATGAAAATGTTTGCTTCAGGAAGATGCCACTATGAACCGGAATGCAAAAACTATTAAAGTTTGTGTTGTGGTTTCTTTATTTCATTCAAAAGACAAAACAATCTTGAAATCATAGCTGAAAGAAGGAATCTTTATCTGAATTATGTTATAGGGTTAGATCTAAAGGGAGTAATCAAAGAGCTCGTGCTGATAGAGGAATTAAAATTGTATGGATAGTAAAGAGAACTCAGATGAAAAAGTGACTAAAAGAGTCCAGTAGTGGTGGCTGGTTTAGTTGTATGTTCTATAATAAAGGCATAACTGTCCCCAAACTGTGAAATGGGAGTAGGACTGTTAAGCACTGGTACAGGCTGCCCAGGGTTGAATTGCCATCCCTGTAGGTATTTGAAAGATGGGTAGACATGGTGCTTAGGGACATGGTTTAGTGGTGGTTTTGGCAGTGTTAGGTTAATGGTTGGACTCGATGATCTTAAAGGTCCCTTCCTAAAGGGGGAAGCCTAAAGTATTGTTCATTTGCTAATGATTATTTTGCGTTCCGTGTCATTCTCATTTTTCTGTACTTGTATGTAGAAAAACAGAAGATTAATAATTGGTATAAGCAAGCAAATACAACTTGTTTTACAGGAGTGAGGGTTTCCGTTTTCTTATCTGTCAGATTTAGGTAAGGCCTTCTGCAGCTGGTATATGCTCCTTTCATTCAATCAGTCTGTGGCACTTGATGCTTTTTTGATGTCTGTTTTGAAACTTTGCTGCAGAGAGATTATATGGGAGGCAGTAGGATTAACATTAAGTATGTGCTTGGGTGCACGGAACCTTTGCAAGTGAAGAAGAGCTGAAAATGATACTCAAGGTCTTGTGGCATAGGGAGGATGGTGGACTTGTTGACAGTTACAGCAAAACAGGAGGGAAGGAATTGGGAGGAGAGAAGAGGAGCTGGTTTTGACATGCTGATTTTCATTTGGCAAGAGGACATCTGGTGAAGATTCTGTAGAAGCGGTTTGAATTACAAGTGTGAACAAAAGGGAAGTGAGTGAGGAGGAAAGAAATCTGGGAATCATTGACACAGAGTTTGTAATTCAAATCCTTGAGAATAGCTAAGGTTGCCCAAGGACAGCCTAGTTGTGCTGTGTCCATACTGCAGAGCCTATTCCATCTTAAAAATATAAATCTTCTCAGATAATAATCTTATGAAAACTGAAATAAGAATAATCTTGAAACATGGATATCTATTATTCAAACTTAAATTTACAATACTTATTTCTAGTAAAATTATGAATAATTGCAGAAATCCATAATTTGAAGATATCTCCTCATTGGACCGTAGCATGTCTTCAGAATTACAATGGTAAAAAATCAAGGTTACTTCATTATGTAAAATTTCCCTGAACATGCAATGGGCAACATAAACATTTCTGTTTTTAGCAAGGAAGTGTAAAAGAATTATCTTGCAATAATGGTTGATTTCAGGCACTGCATTTTCCTTAAAAAATAAAAAAAAGAAAAAGGAAAAAAAGAAAACAATAATCCCCCATGTACAAGTTACTTTTTAAATATGAGGAATTGTTGTTACTGTGATTGTCTGAGAAATGCATCTAATTCTGAGTTTCACACGCCTGGAAGTTACTGTTCACGCCCAGTGATAAAAGCCATGCAGAATACTGACATAACTGGGTGTACTGCAGTTCATCTCCTGCTGACGTGTCTGCCTTTTGGATTCAGAAAACATCAGCTGTTCGGAACACTGCAGTTAATAATAAATGGAGAGAAATATCAAGAGTTAGTTTCTTCTGACATTCAGGCTTGTGATAAGAGTCAGGTTATCTGCTTCTGGTTAGAATTTAGCTCGTCTCTTTTTCACAAAATTAAAAAAAAAAAAGAAGTCATATAGCTACTCTTTCTTGCACAAATTATTTACTGATGCATGGAGTGTTGTTTTTCCCCCTTCTGTCTAGTCCTAGGTGCTTTTTTAGTTGTTTTATCATCCATAATTTGTATACTTTGTTATTGGTTCTCTTTTTTCAGGAAAGGTACACAATCTGGTGTTCATAGCATATCTCACATGGAACATGGTTAATTTTCAGTAAATACAGGCCTTGCTTTAGAAACATAATGATTTTCTTGGTCTGTAATTGTTGTTGATGTATGGTTTACCATTTCAGGCTTGGTAGGTTTTTTTTGCTTGAAATTCGCTTTGCTAGAGAATGGTCTGATCAGGAAAATTAATGCTTTATTTTTAATTAACAGTATTCAAAATATGCAGTGCTAAGAAATCAGTTGTAGAACTGATTCAGAGAGTGTTCTGTTCTGACTGAATATCCCAGTTTACACTGAAATTAATGCATTTTCATGGAGGAATTATGTCTTAATGTTGGATTTCAGAAAAGGACATAAAGCATATTCACAGAATCATCATGTGGTTGCCATCCTTTGGTATAAATGTGAGTGAATATCCAGAGTTCTCTGCTAGTATTCAAGATCTGTAGCTATATTATAGTTTGTTAACTGAAGGTCTTTCTTATTCTGAGGTGTGATCTCAAGCTGCAAGACGTGAATCACATAAAAAATAATCACCAAAGCTCTGGCATTCAAATTCAGACCTGCATCCCAACTTCCCCCAACTGTTGAAGGTCAACTTTTGTCTCTTGTTGGTTCAATTCTTGTGTCTCTTTTCTGAGTCTGGCAGAGGAATTGAAAGGAATGTTGGCTCAGAACTGGAGGCTTATAAATAGAATCCTCTCTGTCTATTTATACTCCTTCATAAAAGGTAGTTGTTGGGGGCTTCGTTAAACAGCTGCCTGCACGCCCCATAAAATGGATTAACTTTCTCTTTCAGTGTAAAGATTAAATTGAATAGCTGAAATCTGAAGTGAGATTTATCTGTGAAAAATGTAATACCTGGTACTTTGGAAGGGCTATAAGAAAACAAACTGTGGAGCATTATACTGTTGTTCTTGAATGGCAGAGGATGTGGTTACAATGTAAAAAGCACACAAAAGAGCAACCTACTTTGTTCTTTATTATTTTTACTGAATAATTGGGAGGGCCTTATAGTACTCAGTGAATCCTTAAATAGAAATCCTGGTGACTCAGAAACTTCTTGGATGATAGCGTGTACACATTTACCTTCAATTGTGGTTTCAGAGATTTTCATGCTGATAGCTGGCATGTCGAAGCCCATAATTACCACCCAGGTGATAGATGTCTGTATCTGGTGCAGTTTCTGGGTAAACTGCCCTCTTAATAGCAGTTTAATGGCTCCTTTTGGCTAGAGTATTTGTATGTACTGTTCCTAGTGTTTACAGAGAGCATAGTACTATAGTATTGAAAACTTTAGTCCAAGAATTTATAGGCAGTAATGATTGTGCAAAGACAATGATGAAGCAGAAAACAAATGTGTTTTAATACCGCCCAGCTCTTTTCCAAGATAGCTCTGACCATCCTTTACTACTTAGACTGCATAGGCGCCACTCTATCTGGTTTTGCATTATCCAATATCTAAGCATACAACAGGCGACAACCACCACCTTCTCTGTAAAGTGCAGTTCATTATTCTTGTTGGTTTGGCAGTTGCTGTTTCTGGCAGCAAAATAGTCCCACTTCTTTCTCTTAAACCTGAGGGAGTGGGATAGCATGCTGGACAAATCCATCTACAGCAGTAATACTCCGTCTCTTATTCTTAGTTCCTTTTTAGTTTGGATCTGTTTTGAATTTCCCGCTGAGATAAGCCAAATCTGGACCCGAATATCCCCAAACAGTTTGGTTTTATTGCTATTCTATGAAGAAAAGACAAAGGGTGTAATGCCATCAAATTTTGTTTCTGATATCCTTCAGTTTTCACATTTTTTCTTTAATTTTCTCCTGTCTAATAATTTTCTTCAAATTTCTTTGAAGCACAGCATGTTTTAAGTTTTCTGTAGTTTATCTTTTATGAGATACTAGCAGATCAGAAGCTTGGCAACCAAAATTCCTATGGAATATCCGTTCAGATTTTTCTTACACATAAGAAACTAATAAAGTATGGTAGGAAAGAAATAAAACAGTACTACTCTGTGAAGTAACTGATGCTAAGATGATTTTTTTTTAATTGAATCCTTTAGTTACTTAGAACTGCACAAAATAGCTCCTTTATTTTATCCTGGGGTTTTGTTCCTGCTGAGATAAACTTGTTCCTTTTCTGGCCCTAGCATTAGTCATTAGATTAGAACAGGATCCGTATTAGGCAGGAGAAAAAGGAAAAATCTGCAACTGAATTAGTCCCAGAGCTCTCCTCATGAGAGCAAAAAGGCAAAATTTCACTTCATTGCTCATGGCATAAAAAGGACACAAATCTTGACTGCAGATGTTTTTTCAGTATTCAGGGCCACACCTGGTGCAAGAGTTACACTATATATGGCTATGAAGCTTTTGCTAAGGAGGGGGGGAAGCAATTCACTGGAGGAAAGAAACAGCCTCCATTTTGGGAAATTCTATGTAGCTGTAGCCGTGTTTCACAGGTGCCCTAGCATTGCTAATGAACTTGAAGAGTAATGTGCTGCCCATATAGAAGAATATGTGTAGCTGATGCCTCTTCTCTCTGCAGGAATATGAATGTTAGGAGTTCCACAGTAGAGTCCTTTTTTGTGGGTTTATTGTGATGTGAAAAAATTAAGGAGGAGAAAAACTAGCTGGATTATGGATGTAATTTTAGTATTAACTGTGTGGGAGGAACACTTTTGTCATGAAACATAACCATAAACTCACAAAAATGTCTTCATGTTGTGGTCATTTTTCAGTTCCCCATTGTTTACATATTAATTATGAACGAGTAGATTGTGAATCTTATTTTAAAGGGAGTTTATGGTTGGTTGCTGTTGAGAGAATTCCTGTGGAACTAGCTGTTCTCAAGGAGCTGTGTGTTTAGGCTAAGGGGACTGAAAATCAGAACTGTTGACCTCTGTTCCCAGTTCTTCTGCTAACTTAATGTGTGGCCTTGTCTGAGACTCAGCCTCTGCATCTCAACCTCAAATTCTTTAGAATGAGCATAAAAATTAGATTTCCTTTGGGCTGTTCTTGGTATGAGAGTGCATCCTGTCACTGGAATGAAAAAGTACTGCTAAAATGCAGTATTTATCAATAAATATGCTGAATTTGCCAATGCCTCTGTGATTTTAAAGAACCCTACAGCATTAATAACTAAATTAAGCTCACCTGTCAATTGCCTGCAGCATATAAAACTGCAGTGGTCAAATGGTCACTTTGGTGCTGAGCATGACTGGGCTGTACGAAAGCTTTGGAGAAGTGTTGCTGCTGAGTCCCCAAGGTTTATTGATGAGGTGGAAGTCTGCTAGTCCATCTTTATTATCTCTTGCTGTTTCAAGAAGAACATTTCTATATAAATTTAAGGAAGTGACTTGCTTTATTCCTAATATGCTAATATATATTATTTATACCCTTCATTTAGGGTGATTATATCAGGTTAAAAGTGACAGTGCTGAAGGGCCGTGTGTCCCTCGTCCCCTCATGTCCCTCAGGGTCAGCCACTTGTGAGCTTGAATGCAGAGGCATCTGTATGGTACAATGCTGAGCAACATTGAAGTTCTTTACATAGCATGTGCGAAGCACTGCTGTGACACTAACTTCTATCACAAAGCCAAATCAGCACAGCACTGAGCCTGGGACAACAGAAGAGAACAAGTTAGCTTTATTGCTCCTGGATTTAGATTGGTTCATATGATGTTAAATCAGGGTATGCTTAAGTCACGTTCAGAATACATATGTCCAAAATAGTCTCTCATTGCTTATTGTGGGCATAGAGTGTTGTCTGCACAGCGATGTCAGTTGCTGTAGTTTGGAAAGGCAAAATATTAAGATTAGGAGTGTAAAAATTTACTCTCAACTGGCATAAATTTAAAAAGAAAAAAAAGAAACTATTTGTATTTAAAACAACTATTTGAGAGGTAAAACATGCAGCTGAACTTCCAAGCTAAATTCAGAACTGGTATGTCTGGCTGAATGTGATTAAAGGAGGAAATCTAGTTTTGACCCAGAGATTTTATTTCTCTGAGCAGACATTTAAAACAGGAAGATGTGTAGAAATAGATGCAAAATGTCCGTGCTGTAGCCTGGCAAGTGGAAAATACCATATGTAATCTATTATAAGATGAATGGCATGTTGAGAAATTATTCAAGCTGGCTAATTTACAGACCTCTAATTCTGCAGCAATGTCCTGAAGAATACCAACTGAAACAGCAAGTCCCCTCTTAAAACACCATAGACCTGTAAGCGTGCGTGTGTGTACGTATTTCATTGTCATACTACAATAGCAATAATGATTGAGGTTCAAGGCATTTCCTGGGACTTGGAGATCAGCTGGCATTCAGAGTCTGAAGCTCAGCCAGGTGCCATCAGCTCTCACCAGCCACTCATTAATCCTCAGGAAATGCCTTGTGCTTCAATCTGTACTCCTTATCTGAAGGTTCTCTTGCTAGGATTTCAACTGTGTCTTAAGGTCTTGTTAATAATTAATTTTCCATAGGAACTAACGGCTTCAATAAAATATACTATTTCCCCACTGTGCTTTTAGCACTCAGTGAGCTTCCAGTTACATATGATTTGTGAAGCTGAGGGGCTGTGCTAACTCCAGAGAGTTTGGCCCCACACTGACGTTTTCAGTAGTATTTTTGCAACATCAGGTGGTGAGCTTGTTAGGAGTACAGCTGATTTTCATGATGGATGTCTTATCTATCTCCCTTCGAAGTCTGTTCTTGTATTTACAGCATTTCAATGCAAGAGCTGTTATCTGTTACACTGAATGCGTTTGGAGGAACAGGATTTTTATGTGCCTTTTTTAGTGTTCACATACCTAACTTTTCTGTGGTATACCGGGAGTGGGTTAATAGGGAAAGGCACAGGAAATGTTAGAGGAAGGTGCATCCGGGGAGTGTATTTGCCCATCCCTTTTAGGAAGTGACAATCTAGTTCTATGTCATGTCAGTCAGCTTAAATCCACTTGATGCGGCCAGTTTCCTCCAATTCATGGTTGTGTAAGTAGAGCACTGATAGGCGTTTCTTTTCTAAGTTTCAAAGTCCCCTTCTAGGAAAAAAAAATGCTATAATTCCACCATTTCCTGCCATTGTTCTACCTTAAGCTGAAGAAGATATGTGTATAGCTGGGAAAAGGCAGGATCCTGGAACTCTTAATTGCCTTTGTTACCTGATTTGTTGCCAGAGGGAGGGGGGATGTGATAAGCTGTGACATCTTCATTGATAATGGAATTTTACAGCAGCATATTAAGCTGGACAGCCAGCTGAGCAACAAGAATTTGAATACATCTCTCCATCCACAGAAGTGTAGAAAGCAGAATCTTGCAAACCCATTCTCCTGCAAACCCATTCTGTAACTTTTACTTTGACGGCCACATGGTAAGATTTAAATTTACTATAGCTGCCACCTTGTCAAGATGGATATCTGATGCCCGGCCATTCCTTATCCCAGTTCTGCTTAGCAGCTTGAAAACACTGCTGAACTGTTATACAGTTGGTAGCCTCTGTGTATGTCCAAAACACGCTGTAGGAGAAATATCTGCTATCATATTGCACAGAATAAAACACAATTCAAATCCTTTCAGCTGCATACCATTCAAAATAGCAAATAAAGAACAATTCTGTTTTACTATTTATATCCTCAGGTAACTAAACTGGTAGCATAAAGTACAGTTTAGAATTGAATGTGCATGTTTTTAGGGCTTAGAGTCATTTGATAGTTTTAATGCAAAGAGATAAGCACAGATTCTGGATAGCAGTGAAAATTTAGCTCAGTTCACAGATCAGAGTTTTTGCAAAAACTCAAAAGATCTACAGTCAGAAGCAGGTCAGAAACAAAGAGAAAAATCCACCCTCCTATCTGTGCAGAGAGGGAAAAATCAGGGCTTAGAGTCCCAGAGGTAAGAGGCCTTTCCAAGCCAGACATCTAAAATGTCTCAGGCCTGGTTTGGGAAAATGTTCAGAAGTTCTGATTTTTTCCAAAATTTAAATCAATGTAGAGTCTATGTAAAGAAATAGCACAAAATTCTTAATGAAAGGCTGATATCTCTTACTAGCTTCTTAGCAGTGATTAAGTACAAGCATTTTTGTGTGGTTGAGTGCCAGTGCCTTTAGAAATGGTTTAAACTAAACCACGAAATGACTGATCTACCTCTTAGTAAGTGACCTTGTGGCAAGTTCGTAGAGAATAGCAATTAGGCTTAAGATTGACATTCCAGCTTGTTTTGAATTTCTCTGGCTAGAAAAGCCCTTATATGAGATTGTTTTGATGTGTTGGAATCAAGGTACGGATCTTGTTAGGTTTTGCAAACTGTCAAGTCCATGAAATTGTTGCTGTTGTTTTTCTATCCAATGTCTTTGAAATATAGTCGAATCAGCGCTAATGCGCAGTGGCAGTATTCCAGGTTTCCACTTTCAGATCTCGGTTGAAATTAGGGAGGGTAGTGAAATGTTACATGTAGCCGAAGCTGCCAGATTAAAAATAAGGAAAATAATTCTAGCTATTGCTAAGAATTTAGGTATCCTTACTCTTAACAGTAATCATTTTATATCCTAGCTAGTTTGTTTATTTGTATAGATGTTTGTTTTTCTTTCTTTTTTTTTTTTAATTTTCCTTTTGTAATGCTTAGAGGTAAAGAATAATTACTTTGGAGATACTTGGCATTTTCGTCACTTATTTTTCCTTTAGAAAGCATAACAGTTTGTGTGCTTCATCTAATTAACTTTAAATAAATTTCTGGCTACTGATTTTTGGATATTTGTTTTATAGTTCAAAACTGTGGTTTACCTGTGGAAAAATAATTTGATTCTTTGAGAAACACAAAGGGAAAATGCTCTCTGTTCTTATCTAGATGAGCCAGTAGGGAGCAGTATCTTTCTTGGCATTAATACTTATATTCTCAGTATTTGCTGGCTGCACCATAGCTCACTTTTTCTGTCAGACTGTGAACACTTGGAAGCAGACATCCTCATAAACAAATTGCCATTATGAGAGGCAGATTCCATATTGGTGCACCAGCAGAACAAACGGAGATTCAAAACAAAACAATTTTTTTGAAAAGTTGACATGGCATTACTTTTTGTTAGTAAGTTTACTCCCTACCTAGCTATCTGGAAGAAGTGATAGTTTTATTACGGTAGCTATAAAGTGTGTAGTTAGGTGAAATCCAGCATGCAGATAATCTAATGGGATCCCTTGATTAAAATAGTCACTCACAAGTGTAAATGCCTTCATGAATGAAGCATAAATGAAAAGCTGCTGCTGTTAGTTTCTGTGAACTCTGAAGCAGGTTTCCCTATTTATAGATTTAATCCCAGTAGAAATAGAACAGTGGGGATAAGAAATTAATTTGGAAGCATAATTTTCAAACAAAATAAGTTCATATTTTGACTTGAGCTTGGTTTTGTTCTTTTTTTCTGACTGGGTTCATTCCTTCAATAATATTAATGGAATGAAAATTTGAAATTATGTCTTATCACCCCAAAATATTACATTAACTTATTACTTTAATAAGTAACAATACTATAAAAGAAATAAAGTTAGTAATAATTAAAGAAACCTAAAAATCCTCACTCCCTGATTGCTTACTTTTTGTCTCTGACACCACTTTTGTATATGTTGCCTTATCTTTTTCAATGCTAGGTAATTGGAGCACATCAGTGAGAGACTATTTATCTCTGCTTGAAAAAAAAAGTGCCTGATAAAACCAGATGGGGAAAATGCAGTACCTGAAGAACGTTTAATTCAGTTTTGTATGGGAAATAACTATTTTTTGGGATTAAAGCAGTTGGTTTTGAAGTATATGAAGTTATTTTTACTAGTTTAGGGTTCAAATTTAGATATTTAAATTGTGCATATTATTTAGTTTGTATTTATATACTAGGCTTTACCAATGAACATGGAAGGGTTTCCCCTCTCTCTTCTCTAGCCCTGTGGTACTTCATTTAGTACTCCTGCATCCATTTATTTCTCTCTTCTTATGTATTCTTCTGTTCGCTTGTTTCCTTTACTCTTATTCACTTTATTGACTACTCTCTTATATTTGTCTTGGCTTTCACCTCCCTTTGCTTGTTTGTTGTCTCTCTCATCTCTTTTTGTATTCCTGTTTTCACTTTGTCTGTAATTTTTTTTTTTGCCTGCCATTTTTTTCCCCACCTCTGCAATCAATGCTATACCTCCCGTTGCCTTATTTTCATGATAACTTTCAAATCACATGTTTGATTACTCCTTTCTGTGAAGAAGTCACAGTAGGGAGCAAAGGCAATTCTTATACCTTTTGAAAAATTACAGATAACTATCCCAAGTGTGGAAGAATTTTGTTTGGCTTCTTTCTGTTCAAGGAGGTGGCAGACAGCAGAAGTAGGAAAAGAGCTGCTAATCGCAAATTCTAAGAATTTGTTGGAAAGGGAATTTTCTAGTCCTGTTTCCATTTTGCTTTTGTGCTTCCACCTCTGCCTTTTCCTGCCTTATTACAAGCAATACTGCTATACTGGGTGAGATCACTCTGCCTGCAAAGTAGCAGACAGGGAGGAGCCCAGCGGGCATTAGCACTGTTTCAGGCCACATTAAGTCCTGATAAGGTATTCGCCTGAATATCCCCTTGGTCAGCTGCAATGCAGAACAATTGGTACGTGGATCAACCCACCTCCCCGATTCCAGAATAAATACTAAAGGAAGACCTTGGTGAACCCTTCCAGATGAATTTAAGCGGGTTCCCAGGGAGGTGGGGAGAAGATGTGAAACTGCGGCTTCTTCACTTGAATACCTTTTCTAAGAGAACTGTTGGATGTCAGTTCCATAAAAGCAGAAAGACCATCATGTCAGGACACTGTAGCACGGTTGTTAAATGGTTTACCTCAGTTTGGAGCTTCTTGGTCATGTGTGTGTAGCTGTATTTTTATTTAATAGACTCTTAAGAAAACAATACCTTCAGTGTCCTAAAACTGCTGTAGGCCTGGTCTTAAGCCAAATCTTTAATTACCTTCCTATCTTTTGATTGATGACTCTGCCTTGTAATAGAAAAACAGAGCCTCTATTTTGGATTCGATAGCGCTAGTTAGATCATGACCTTGCTACTGAAATACTGTTTCTTCTACTGTTTCAAAACCAAGTACTACTTAGAAATATAGGTTAATAAAGGCAGCACCTTTTTCACATTAATCAGTCTGCAGATGTCAAAATATAGAACAAATTTTTCATGTGAAGAATGTCCAAACTTGCTATTTTGTTCTTTCATTCAAACAAAAGCCTAAGCTTTGTCCTCTGATTTGCAAGAATACAGTTTCTTCCACAAATTGTCAGGAGAATTAAATCTTGAAATATTTAGGTGTGATGTTGTTTCCTTTTGGCAATTTGGTATTTTAACATTAAGGTTAATAGTTTTCTTGGTGTCAAATAACCAACGTCTACCATTTCACCTAAAAGATACTCTCCTATATTGGCAGCATGCTCGGCAATTGTATTGTTTGTACCTTAAATTAAATGGTAGCTCCACATTTAGCTTCACAAGTTTAACTACAGATTAAGTTCATCCCAGAGCTGCTTCCCAATTGCTTGGGGAAAAGGGGGATATTTATTACATTAATTAGGAATCTAGAGCTTACTTGGTGATATGATTAGGAATTTGGATAATGCAAATATCAGAATGACTCTGAAGGAGTATGTGTGGAGGCAATTAGCTACATTAAGATATTCTTACCAAGGTAAGATATGGCAGAAGAAGCAGCTTGTAAATAATGGTGATGACAGGTGAGCTGATAAATATTGGAGGATTTGAACAAGTGATTATGTGTAGGACAAATGGGTATGGTTTTCACTTGACAGAGCAGAAGTGGGTCTCTGTGTAAACTCACGGGGAGACTACTGTGAAGTGATCATAGAGTAGAAGAATAAAGGATGAAGTAGACTGGAAAGGGATCACCAGAGTGAGAAGGGTCTAAGGTCCTAGTATGAACAAAACCAAAATTGCATACACTGTACTAAGTACTTTATAGCCTGAAACTTTCATGTTTGTGAATACACAGTCACACCATACCATTGCCAGCAACATTCTGGAATCATTCCATTATACTGCATAAAATTATGCCTCAATGTCCTTTCTTGATTGTCTGGAGATAATCAAAAGATAAATTTGTTTCATAGTGTAAACGAAAATGGGCCCTGATACGTTCATGTAGCTGCCTCTGCTTATCTCAGGCCTGATTTTTACCCACAGACTACACTGAGACCTTTGAAATTTCAGTAGAGCTCCTGTAGAGAAAAATTAACAGAAACATCTTACAATAGCAGGAAGGAATTATAAGATTCCTACTAGCAAACACAGATGCATTATTATTATTATTGCCTTGAAAGATAATTTAAACAGAAATAAATGCCAGATGTCCCCCCAAAGAACTCGGTTTCTAAAATAAAAAAATCAGTTGCCTTTTTCTGAAAGATTTATTCACTGTTCATTGTGGTGTCTGAAATTGCATTTAAAGGTAACAAAAGACAGTATTTCCAAATGTAAAGGAAATTAATCTTATTTCTATCATTTGAACAGTTGTCAGGGTTTCTAGAGCATGATACCAGTCCCTTAAACTAGGAGGGCAAAAATTAAAGTGCACAAGTAATTGTAAAATTAAAGTATGTTTTTATGATGTGTTGTAAACTGTAAAAATCAGATGAAGCATAACAGATGGACATATTTTGATTTCAAGTGGTTTAAATAAGTGTGAAATGCGTATGATATTCCCAATTTACTTCAATGAAAAATGTAAGAAAAATCTGTTGTAGGCCAGACAATTGCTGATAGTCAGCAAAGAGAAATGTGTCTGTTCACCTAAGGCAATGCCAAGGAGTTGGTACTTTCTGATGGTTCCCTACCATTGGGAGTAACTGTAACCTTTGTTATGGTGCTATGTGTGTTTTCTGTAGTAAAGAGCTGTTTTCAAAAGGCCTGAAAAACTGGGTCCAAGGAATCTATTATCTGGTAAATATCTGATAACTAATGTTTTGCGGGTGAGTGCTTATCTGTGTTACTAAATCAGAAGATTTCCATATCTTGACTAGTTGAATATTTGCTCATGCAAGGAAAATAAGCCCTGAGCTAATATTGTAGCGAAACTTTTTTTGAAATATCTTTAGCTTTACGCAGAAGCAGGAAAGGTCTTTGCCCTATCAGGCAAGTGTCTGTACAAGCAATGTAACTTAAATTGACCATGAGTCAGTCTCTTAAAGAAGCCTTGACTATTACTCTATAAGGTAACCCGGTTACCACTGTAGAGATAGAAGAACATAATATAGAATCATGTTTTCCTAAGGATAATAATTTGATGTCCCAGATGATACAGGACATCAGCATATTCCTTTAAATTTTATTTAGCTACAAATGAAAACAGACAAAACACGTGATCCTTGCCTCTTGTGGCTTTATCAAAAAGAACCAAGTGGTTTCAAAAGGAAAGAGGCACACAGGCCTTCATTTTAGCCGGCAGAGCTGATTGTGCTCAAACAGGGGAGGCCTGCTGGACCTCTGCGATTGTGTACAGGCACAAAGAGATTTATAACTTGAGAGCTCCTTGAGTGAAAGCAAAAGGACCTTTTCCTTGAGGAATACAAATGTTGAGGACTTTTGTAACCCTGGCTAGTGAATAGTTAAAATCATGACTGGTTCATGTTTCATGACCTGTTATATATTTTATCATGACCTGTTATGTATTTTGTTATATTCCTGCAATTCTTCTGTGGCAGAATGTTTGGTGGTGAATTTTTCAGCTGCTGAATTGTGGCTATACACCTCTGAATACAAAAGTGTTCAAATCATTATTCAATGCTGTCCCTATGTCCTGATCTGTACTCGGAATTTAAAGATGGCACACGCATGGCCTATAGGATTGAAGCCTTTTTTTAACAGTGTGACAGTAATGCACATAAGTAATTGGCAGGGGCATTGTGGCATTAATATGCAGTGATTCTTTGGCAAGAAGTAGAAACAGTATATTGTTTAGCATCAGTTGCTGTTGGAGGACATTACTGATTGCTTACACATTGAATCCTATTCTGCTGCTCCTAACTGGGAAGAGAGACTATAACATAAAATCTCAGTGTTAAGATTGAAAAGAGGAGTGTTTGGACATGGAAGCAAGGCATAGGAAAAATCTGAAGTCTAGGAATGCGGAAAGATTAATTTTTATGAATGTAATGTGGTTTAATCTGACAGATGTGAGACAGAATAAAATACCTTTTAAAAATGCCATTAAACCTGTTGCAACTGTTAACATGAGAAGTCACATGCAGCTTCTGCTTGACAGTTATGTTAATCCAGTGTAATAGTAGATCAGAATAGTTCAGAGTCAAAAGTGATGTGACAGTCCAGCATTCTCATTTGCAAAGGCAGGGAAAGCAATACTGCACCCCTATTTTAGTTGAGCCATTGTATTCCTGGGAAGGGTGTCTGATATATCTGGTAGGTTTTCTTGTTGCTTCTCTGGTTTTGGGAGGAGGGAGTGGTGAGGGAGGGGAAAATTTTCAGTTTTGCACTGTGTTCAAGGGCAGGCTTGATGTCCAGCAGCATTCTTTAAAGGACTGATTTCACTCCCATTGCAGTTTCACCAGTAAGGCTTCAAGCTAATTTCGCAGCATAACTGCAAACCATTGTGTTGACATCCCTAGCGGATGAGAAAAAAACATCTATTTCGTCAGAAATTCCACAGACCTTAATAGTAAAATTTTAAACCTCCTGTTAGATTTTTGTTTGCTTGTGGGCATACCGTAAAACTTAATTCACAATGATATCACAACTTCAGGGCAGGATTTTTGTTTGCTTGTGGGCATACCATAAAACTTAATTCACAATGATATCACAACTTCAGGGCAGGGAAAAAAATATAGAGATATTGACCATAAAAATAAAAAAGAGCTTTAGAGAAGTTTCTCCAGAATGTTATCAAATTACAAATAGGATTCATCTATATGGGTCTGTATACTTTCCTTATGGTCATAGAAACTTTTAAGATGAAGAGCACTAAATTGCAGAGACCTTAGAGCAGGCTTTCTGGGATTACATCAAGCCCAAGATTCATGACTCTTTAATTTATATTGCTTGCAGAATATTATTTCAGTTATTTTTAGGAATTCAGATGAATTTTGGTTATACCTCTGCATGCTGCTTAAAGGGAACACTTAGAATATAGTTAACGAAGAAGTCACCTTAGCGCTTTCACTCATTGATCCAAAATTGTCTAATTGATAGTCTGGAGTATTAGTTCACTGTAAATTGCTGAACTCGCAAAAGCCTGCTCAGTAAACTAAGGCTTGAGGTTCTCATTTCTGCAAATAAGTGTCTTTCAATTTTACTGATGTAAAACTTCTGGGATGTATATTCTGTTGGTACAAATGCTTTTGGGGACTGCACCCACTCCTGTCATCAGCGAAATAGTCCTCCATATTTATTAGAGGAACCCCTTCCCCCACTAGTTGCATTTTGCTCCTACGGATTTTGGTGTCTCTCATCCTTTATGTTGCTACTCAGATTTTTCAATCATATATTTCATAGCTACAAACCATGTGATAGCATTACTAATTTTTAAATGAGTTTGACAAATTAAGAGTTCACTTTTATCGTGTCTGCTATTTTTTAGCTTACAAAAGGAGACCAACAAAGCTTAAGCCTAGAAAAAAATGCACACTGATGTTTCTCTTCCCCTGTTACTCTACATCTCTTTCTCCCTTCACGTAGCTATTGAGAGTAGTATTATCTAAGCTAAATTACATGTTGGTACAAAGTAAAATAAATGTATGAATTAGCCATGAATAAATTTAGGCTCTAAATTGGAAGGTTTCTAACCGTCATCTAAATAGTGGAGAGAAAAACACCCAACTTGCTTTCAAGATGGACCATGACAACTTTGTGAATAGGAATTTATTCAGGATTGTTTACATGAGACAAGACTCAGTGACCTTGATGGATGGATACAGATGGATCTCTGTATAGTCCCCCTCCCTATTTTGCTAAATGCAGGGCTTTAACTTTGAACTTTCATGCTATTTAGCAATAATATTAGATGAACTGTGCAGATGGATAGATTGCATCAATTTAAATCAATGGCATACTTTATGTGTCATCAGACACTGGAAACGATGTTTTTTCACCTTTGTTTTCAGTCTGCAGTTCTGCTTTTGTCTTTTTTGTACTTGAATTGGATAGAAACTAAATCTCAAAGTGGCATGAATCTGACAGTCCAAAAATAGTTTCTGGAAAACCTAATTAAAGAATTGTCAAAATGTTGTTTGTTATTATTGCGAGTTCAGAGCCTGGTTAAATGAAATTTGAAGAATCTCAGCCTCCAGTAGAGAAGTTGTTATGTATAGCAGAGACAAAGTCGAGAACACAGTGTGATAATTATCAAGCGAAATATGAAAAATGCTATTGAAGCATTAGCTAATATAATACTAATTAGAACAGTAGAGTTTTCCCTAGGTGAATATCTACTTATATTTCTTGAACTTTTAAGTAAAAGATCATGCTAGAGGGCTGTTTTATGTAAGAAGGCAAAGTTTTGCTCAGATTTGATAATTTTTTCATATTGACTATCCTGGAAAATATTGCAAAGAGAGTATTTCTCTACATTGACTATAATTTCCTTAAGTAACTCCCAGATACTTGGTAAGGTAGGGAGAAATGACTGTTTGACAAAGTATACAGAAATACATACAGGGCTAATCCAAAGCCCAAGATATCAATAAAAAGATTTCTACTGATTTAAGTAAGCTGTAGGTCAGGACAGTGCTGCAGAAGTCATCTTAGTAATGGACTCCCCTCACACACAGTACAAAGGGAACTCTTTATATGTATGTCCAAACAGTGTGTTTGGAGTGCTTCCAGCAGAGTTTGGCTCTGATTTGACATGAATTTATTTCAGCTTGTTAAGCCACTACTATATGATTTAAATAAATGTTATTTTAATGGATGCTGATAAAAAGAGATGGACTTTATGACATGCAGTTCAATTTGTGAGCCTGACTGCTCAGTTTTGCCAGCACATAAATAATTTTACATTAACAAAAAAACACAGATAGCTTGTAAAGCCTAGAAGTGCATGTTGGGGAATAAAAAATAATGTTTAGTTTACAGTTTGAACTCTTTGTTTGAGCCATTAAGCGCCACCCATATGTAATAGCCTTCCCTGATTGACATCTCCATCACTTCCATGTGCATTTACTTTGGATATCTAGCCTGGGGGTGGCAATCTTCTGACCGTAAAAAATGCACCTACTTTGTAGATATTTACAGCATTTAAAAAGTCATAGATGGCTGTGACTTGTGAAAGATTAATGCGCATAGGTATATATGCCACTTATCTGGCAACTGTTTCCTAGGCAGTAACTTACATAAGATTCACGCATTTCAGAACGTTTTGAATACTCTAGAGACCTGCAGTAAAAATGTAAATTGTCCTTTGAAGCAATGCATGTCTGTCAGTATATTTTATTCACACACATTTGTTTGATTCAATAATTTCTGAAGTATCATCTTTTTCTATTTTTTGTCCATATTTTCTCATATGAGATGTTATTATCAATAAAATGAATACAAAAAATATTGCTGGAGTCATAGATGTAGAGGTGAACGGTCATTAAAGTGTCAAAAAAAGAAGATGCTAATTAATTTACATGCATCATGGCACAATGTGCTTGGTACCTTGGTTCTTATTAGGTCATTCCAGCATAGAAATGACTAACTTGTTCAGTCTTGAATTGTATGTTGTGTTGAAAAGTTGCATTATTTTTTAATACTCCTATAGTGTATTTCAGGAGTCCTGTGAAAACCGAAGAATATTGTGACAGCCTGGTGTTCAAGATGGGCCTGTATCAAAATTGTTTATCTAATTTTGAGAAAAAAGAAGTGCCATTAGAGGGCTTGAAATCTAAGTCTAGGTTTTAGGCTTATGGCTTTGGTCATCATAAGTGGAAAGAAGCTTCTTTGGCATAGAGAAGTTTTCAAATACAAATAAACTTTAAAGTTAAAAAAAGAAAAAGGAAAATCTCTCCCAACTAGCATATCCGCAGCACTTCTTCTGAGATAAGTGATGCAATAAGATTATTAAAGTCTTGGCCATGAGAATTATACTGTAGCTAGAGTCTCTCTCTCCTATTTCTTCTCTCTCTCGTCTCTCTTCTTAAGTGTTTCTCATTTGTTTATTCCCCATTCCAGGTGAAATCTCTGTGGAACTAAACATGAATTCTTTCCCCAATTAAGTCACTAGGAAATCTTAGTTTGGCTTTGGGATGGGACTTTGTTCTCCTTGTGTGGCAGCTGAGCACTGACGATTCCTGGGATAAGTTTCAAATGACAAAAACATGTCACTTGGTCTTTGATCTTTAGTTTCAATCACTGGTGGAAAAGATGTAATCATCCACTTTTTTTGGTAAGTATAAACATGTTAAAAGTAAGAATTAAATTGCAGAAAGGTAAAACTGCTAATGCAGTAACTGACCATCGTTTTGTAAAATTGGACAAACATCCTGCCTGTATTTTATGAAGAATTTTTTTCACTTTTCTGTTCAGCTGATTTATTACACTCCATCGTGTTGGAGGGTGCCTGAACTTGCTTCCTCTTTCCTTTTCAGCTTCCTTATTTTAGCTCAGATGGTACTTTACTTTAAATCACATAATATGGTAAAAGGTCTGTTATTTGACCTGGGACTAGGGTCACACGACCAATCTTAGCTAGTCTAAAATTAAATGTAAACAATGCTAAAATATACTGAATAATTCTCAACTTAAACTTGGGAGCTGCCAAGTAGAACAGTACTTTATTATTACACAATGAAACACAATTAGAATGATGACTGTTAATGATTTAAGTTGTTTGTAAAATTAATATACCAAACCTTTCATTCCACAATACTATTATTGCAGCTGTACCCTATTTGTTGAGGGCTTGAGGAGATGTTTCCTATTTTGTTTGATTTATAGCCTTATAACCTCACAAATAGTAGGAATTTTCCACTGGTGACTGCACAATGTATGGAAAGGACAAAATTATTTTTAAAATTGATCATGTTTCACAAATTGCCACTTCTACTCTGTAGTCAAGTATTTCCTACTTCTGCGGAGCTTTTTTTCTCCCTCAACCATGATGAATGTATTTACAGTTAGCTTTCCAATTATACTTGTATTGTATTACACCAACAGGATAATTTTTACTGTGGAATTCACTATCTAGGAAAGCTGAAATTTAAAAAAAAAAATAATCATAGACTATGATTTTAGTGACACAAGTTATAAAAACTTTAATACCGAGATTGAATTGTTTATTTGTGGGTTTGGGTTTTTTTTATTGTTGCTTTGTCTTTACTCGGTTCAAATATGTAGTAACAGCAGTTCAGGTAATTCCCTGATAAATCGCCATGAAAGGATTAGAAAGGCCAGGAAGTGTTGCATGGCTTGAGGAATACTCTATGGAGGCACTGTGGATTCTTTAAGAGAACAAACCACAATGGCTGTGAATTAATCTAGCTTTCTCGGTGAAGCCTCATGAGCTGTCTCAGTACTATGTTCACTTCTGTTCCAGAATGCTTCCAAACATGTCTGATACTAGACAGGTATCCAGACATATTGTTTATTGTATTGTGTGTCCTAGGAACATCTGTGGTGGTTTTTCTGCTAATCCGGCATGGGATTAATTCACATTCAGATCTTGCTTTGATGGATGTGTGCGGTGAGCAAGATGGTTTAAGATGGATGATTTTATTTAGTTACTGTAATTCATTTGGAGCAAACAGAAAAGAGAAAAAGACTTTTTTTCCCCTCAGTCAGAAAAAGCAAATTAGCAATACTGAAAAAAGTGAAATTATGTGAGAAGATGCGGAACAACTTTGTTTAGCTGTTAGGCTTTTTAAGCATGCTGCCTTACAGCTAGGAAAACTTCAAGCTATTTTGCCAATATTTTGTATTGCCCGTGGAGTCCAGACACGTCTTGTTTTCCATCATGGACCCAAACAGACATGAAACACTTCTTTTATAGTTTAGTGTCACTCTTTTGGTTGGCCTACTTAATACAGCATTGCTCTGAGAGACTCATGAGTAAGAAAAGCCAAAACTGGAACTATTGTTGGTTGGGAGACTGCATGTGCCAGAAATGGTACTTTTCTTAAAACAATCTTCATGTGACTGTGATTCACAGAAATTTCTGGTGTTTTTTTAAAAAAACTGTTGAAGGTCACAAACTGCTCACCTTCGTGTTAGCTCTGCTGTGTGAAGGGAGTAACTCGCTAATGATCAGCATGTTCTCATTGTTTGCAACATGGTTTACAGGGAAATCTGTGGATTCAGTATAAGGGTATGACCTCAGTCCCGCAGCCTAACATGGGCGAAGCTTTCATAACGTTCACTCACTTATTGCATAAACTGAGAAGGGGAGTGTCACTTGTAGCAGGGCCAAAGAATCAAGACCCTATCTCAGTGTTCATTTTAAAAAAATAAATGAGAAAATGTATTGTATATCGTCATCATCATCGTTGTTGTTTTTAACTGTTTCATTAGAAGCTTCCTTAGCAAGTTCAGTATAAGGTTGTTGTGCATGTGTGTGTTCCTGTGCATGTGTTCTCCAAGTATTTCTCTTTCATTTGCTATGGTTTGTAGTAAAATAAAGCTCAGAGTAAAGTGGTGAAAGCTTGGACGGCAGTTTTAAAAGTGTCTCCTGAGTTCCAGGAACTCTGCTATTGTGAATTATTATTCTGAAAAAAGACAAGTTTCTGTCATTTAAAAAGAAAAGGCAATTTCTGCACAAAGTATTAAGTTTTTAAAGTCTAAAAAAAAAAGTTTTTAAAATGGGTGTGATTTAGGCATTGATATTGAAACTGGATTATTCTGCTTAGCTTTTACATCTAAAATATTTGCATTACAGTGTTGATCTTTTGTTTAGAGATTAAAAATACACTACCGTTAGATTCTCTTTTTAATGGAAAACCAATAAATTTAGAACAGAAAACCAAACAACTTAAATTTTGTTGGGTTAATTTTTAGAATAGGAACTGAAGTTTTGATGAGATAAGGAGTTTTCCAAGCCACTAGAAATTTTCATTGTATAATACTTAAAAGACACACTGGTAACATAACATTTGTTTTTATGACGAGCTTCAAGAAACATTAACTGTATTGACGATAGTTACTTTGATTTTTAAGTTTATGATAGGCACAATAATATTAGAAGAACCTTATTTTGTGTTGAAGATAATGAATGCGTAATTCTGATTTGGCTCAGACTTATAGTACTGCACCTGCAAAAATGGATATGAATCGTGTTTGTTCTTGCAGAAAGGGTGGTTGGGCAATCCAGCATCTGTTAGTAAAATATGCGTACTTCTGCATGAAGGCAAGTAGAAAATCTTGCTTCAGTCTTGCTTAATATGACCTGCTCTATTCAAGAGACTTTCTCTCTATTGCTCAGTCTTGCAACACTGGCTACAAGCTTTTGTGAATTGAGATTTTGGATCAAATTTAATTAGTAAAAAAAAAAAAAAAGTCACAGCATGTGAGATGCATGATGCAAAGCCTCTGAGAAAACTAAGAACACAGTCAAAGTAATCCAAGAAGTCTTTTCAGACAGGATACAACCTTTCACTTACCAAGTTTTAAGTCATTGCTTTAACTATAAAATTAGCTAAAACTCAGATAGTTATGTTAGAAACAGAGATGAGTTTGTTAATTTTAAGGTAGATTGGTTGATCTGTTCCTTAAGATTACATAGAAACTCCTTGTCTTTAAATATCCAGGAAACACAATAATAATTTCTATTCATTGTGCAGAAGAAAAACAATACAAAGAGATTGCACTGCAGAAAAACAAATGTTGCTATATGCTGACAGAAATAGAGGATGCTTTCCCAGGACATGAAAACACAGTACAGTTGGAGGTGATGATAGGATCTGACTGTTTGTGTTTGGGAGATCTTAACTTTACAATGAACGCATATTACTTTAGGTGACAGATTGTTTTACTTTCCACTGCTTAAGGATTGCTAACCTGGCCATAGTAAATGTAATGTCAGTAATTTAGAAATTCAGTGGAATTAACAAGAACTTAATGTGAGAAATCTCAATATAGTTAAGTCTTATAAATGGCTTAAAGGTCTATTTAAGTTGTGGTTTTAAGGAATAAGGTTTGTTTACTAATTTATCCACACTTAAAGACTAAGACTAGAGAATGAACTACAGAATCTTTGATTTAATGTTGTAAAATGTACCTAAGATTTGTTAAATAAAAGTGCATATTTGCAATTTCATTGCTAGCAATTAGTCAGACAAAACTTACAGTAAATATCACCAGGTCTTTGAAATTTCAGAAGATGTGTACTTTGCTGCTATTCAGCTTTTTATTTTTGGTCTATGTTTTAAAAATAGATCATTATTTCATCTGTTGTATGTTGTAAAAATAGAATCTGTGTCTTTTGATGAGTTGACTGGAGTTTCACAAGTGCCTAGAAATACAAAACTGTGCTCAGGAAAGAGGAGAAAACATTGTACTTCAAATAAAGTAAGGCAAAAGTTTATTGTGGAAAGGCAGGATTTTACCTATCTCTGTTTATATCCCTATTTTTAAACCACATCTTTCTTTCACTAGTTGCTACCATGATCTGCTCCCTTTCTGCAGTGAGGGTGTCCCTGACTTGGTCATGTGTCAGTCTTGGGGATTTCTCTGAAGGGCTCTCTCCAGAAAAGGGTTTAAACTGGCTGTCTGCCTGGTCTGTGGACTGAATGGCAGCCAGTATCTTTTGTGATTTTCACTTTTGCTGAATATTCAAGTAAAAAATCCAGATATTGTCTCAAAATGAGCAGAAAAACTTGGTATAAGTATTTAAATCTCTGTAATAAGAGATAAAGACAGTGCACCTTCACTAGGTCTTTGCTTTACATCAGGAGTGCAATTTTGAAGTGAATCTCCCTGTTGCTCACCCTTCCTGTGCAATGGCTTGTATTGCAGAGCAGCCAATGCCTAAGAAACAAAATTAAAATGGAAAGCATGCTCCAGAAGCACACTGGAAAAAATTGCTATTGTGTTTACATTTGTATAACCATTTGAGGCCAATGTGTGAGCCCGAGGAGGGGCTGAGAACTTTTCAAGTTGCCTGCTGATTCTGGGTTGCTTTGAAACTTGCTGAATAGATAGTCCTGGAGGTCTGCCAAAGTTGCAGCCAAAGTTGCAGCAAATGGCTCAGAATATTTTGCGGGTGAGGTATGTATTTGTTACTGGAAAAACAAAGAGAATATTCAAAGAAAATAGTGCAGAGACAGTATGCTCTGATTTTGTGGAAAAGCTGGCAGATTTTCAGATAATTCATAGGCTGAAAAGATGGTGTGAACATTGAGTAATAAATCCTCTATCTTCTGTTGTTTATTTTCAGGGAAACAATCTTTGTAAATAGGATTTTATTAAGGAAGTATGAAACACTCTTAGCAGTTTCTCCTCCTAGTAGGAGTACTATTTCTCCTCTGCCCGTGGAACTATGAACATGGATCAAAGAAGCATATATGGCCCCAGTCTGAATTGCTTCCCTGTGTAGATCCACGCACATATTGTGGGACCAGTCCATTCTTGAGGGTATTTTGTGCTAAGGAGGCCCTGTTAACCTCTGACTCTAGCACCCTCAAACAATCCTTTCCTGACCTAAGTGCTCAGCTAAAAAAGAGAACCAAATAATTTGGCTCAGAAAGAAAGGAATAATTACAGAATGATTTTAAAAGAATTGGAAAACATCTGACTGGTCTTTTGCTGTTTTTTTGCTCCTTTTTATTCTAGTCTCCCAAAGCAGAAGTTTTGAAACTGTAAGACATCTTTTTGACTGAATAGGCAACTAATAGGTCACACAAACCAAGTGTTGGGCCATGCTTCCTTGCTTTTACTTTACCTCACCTGGTTGTCTTCCAAGACCAAGACTCTGTACAGTTAGATATGTAAGTACAAAGTTTGGCTATATCTTCCATTCAGTGTTTCACAGGGACATGAAATCTGCCACAGCTTGTTGCCCAACAGCTTGTTCTGAATGCTTAGTGTGGGAACAGGCATGGGGTTCTACAGTTGTGTTAGTGCACTCCAGTGTTCTGGCCAGGGATGAGTGCATGGCACTGCACAGTGCTTGTGGAGGAGAACGGCAGTGTCCTATGCCCCCTATGCTAAATTAGCTCCGAGATGCACTTTTATGCAGAACCCACTGCACAATGCTTGATAAATCAAGTAACAGCTTACTGGAAACCATTTTTCTGTGTATCTTCTGGTATCTGTGCATCCAGCTGCCATTGGTAAATCTGTGTTTTGTTAAACATATCCTTTGTGAGATAGAAGCCTTCAAAGTTTTACTCTATGCCGCTGCTAAAGAGTTAGTGATTTAACTCTTTATGATGGGGAGCATATGTTGCCTTTTGGCCACTGACAATAGCGTTGAGAAATTACAATGCAACTGATTTACTTTCAGCACATTGCTTTGAATTAATGGGAGACAGGAAAATAAAGAACTGATGACTATAATTGCTTTTGAAACATCACTTTTGATTTAGAACAATCAATGTGCCACATGATTTCTTGAATACAACAATTTCATTAACAGAATTTATTGGTTTTTTGTTGGCTGTGCAATCTGCACTTAATTACTTAATTCGTGTTGGGACCACTCATTAGAAAGAATAATGTCAGCTTTCTGTGATGATATTTTAAAATCCTTTATAAGCTGTCAAGTAATAGACCTTATCTTAGTTTCAAGATTAGATTTCTTCTGTATTATTACATTATAAAACTCTAACAGAACTTGATATCAAAATTAAGGTAGTTAAATGTTATTACTGTTTCTTCTTTCCTGAAAGAGAATTGTGGACTGGCTCTTTCAGTTGTAAACTTCTGTCTTGGAGAAAGTTAATTTTATTAGAACAGTTCTGATGCATCTTTTGGCTGATAAGTGATGATACCACTTTGAATCTCAGGGGACAAATCCTTAATATCAACAAAACCTAAACAAGTGTACTGTTTATTACCAGATTTGCCAGGGGATATTTCTAAATATCTTACAAATTCTATACGTTTGCTGCAGGGTCCTTTGTTCTCCTGAAGAATCTTTCAAAAATAGTTTGGTTAAACTTTTATTGCCATTACTTCTTGTTTGTTTTATTGTAATAACATCTATGTTAGTGAATAGGTACTGCATATTCACTCCGATAGTCAGTGTTATCATGTAATAAAAGGGCAGCTTCTATCCCCAGAGAATTCTTCCTAGACCTTATCCGTAGTGTTGCATGTGCAGTATATGCCAAAACTATCCCTCTTCTAGTACAGTCTTCAATTTATTGGGAAACTGAGTAGACATTATTTATGGTATCCTATTTAATTTCTGTTTCGTACTTGAGTGTTTGTTTTTAATAATAACAAATACGTTTCAGTCCCTTTGCAGTCACTAGCACTCTGATCCTAAGAAATCTTAGATGTAGTGATCAACAGCGATAGCAATTAGCAAGATCCACATACAAGTTGAATGTTGTCTTTCAAAGCTTCCAACTTTATCCATAGGATTGTTTTCTTTCATGATTTGCAAAAACAAAGAGAGAAGCTGGGTATGATTATATGGAGTTTTTAGTCATAGGCGAGCTAAGCTAATTACATTTACCATGGAAAGCGTGAAAAATGAAAACCAGAAAGAAAATGATAATGTAAGAGATGAATCCCTGGCAGAAACTGCTGGAATTTAAGAATCATTTAGTTTCTGATAGAAATGTTAGCTACTGTTGTAAGTTAATTTTGCATATTTTAGGTATTCAATGAAGCTGTAGAAAAGTTTTTAAATAACTTCAGTTTGATTAAACCAATTCTGTTCTCTTCTCACTGAGCCAGAGCAAGCTATGTTTATTATACACTCACCCATATAAGCAAATTGTATCAAAGAGAATTTTTTGTGCTAGACTTGCAAAAATTCTGGGAGCAGCCCCAGCTCTGAGTGCACTTCCTACCATTGTCATAAATCACTGGATACATGTTTTGCCTTACTTGGGAAATTCTTTTGTAAATCAATGGCTGCACTAAAATCTGTTGTTTATGAAAGTATGTTGAGAGCTATGCTCTGAGTCTTAGTTTTTCTGTGAGTCAAACAACATTTTTTTTTTCTTCCTCTCCACCCAGTTTGTGTGATATTTAAGTTTCAAAGGAAATTTTAAATAGTCTAAAGCTCATAATTATTGATGTTTCAGTAATGAGCTTGGTCAAACTTAATGTTGTGTTCATTTTGTGATAAAAGACACTAATTGATTTTTTTTAAAAACTCTTACCATTGCTTCTGTCTATTTTGAAATGCAGACTGTTCTGCTGAGAAATAGGTCTTAATCACAAAGTTATACAGACATCATATTTTGGGTTTAAATCTCCCATCTCTTTGTTAGGTGACTCTTTTTTTTAATTCACCCACTATGTAAATCTTAGGTAGTAAGCATTCTTGGCAGGGCTTATCATTGTACAAATGAAGTTTGCTATTTGTTCATATAATATTTAGCTTTGTTGGGAGAGAGTTGTAGAAATTGCACATATTAGAAACAACTAATCACAGTTGATCATATTTTCTGCACAAAAGTTCCTATAAGTCCAGCTATTTGTCTTGTTCTATTTCTTTTTTTGCCTATTCAGTTTAGGGTGCAGCTGCACAAACTTTTGAATCAATGCAGCTGAGGAGGCAGTAACATCCAGAAAGGTTGAGTCAGCAAGATGGAAGGTTTTGGAACATGCTTAGTTCAGAATAAAGTTTTATGGGTATAAAAAAAAAGCCCTTTATAGTAACTCGGTTCCGTGTAATTACAGTTTGGGTTTATACTGATCAGTACAAGCAAATTTTCCTTAGGGCTTTATCCTGTTTTCATTGAGATAACAGCAATTCCCGTTGATCTCAAGCCTTTCCCAATCTGTTTCCACAGTGCATTCAGGGATATTACTGTAGCATAATAAGACAAGTTGTTTTCCATAGAGAGGAATGTATTTTGATCTGTGACTTCATAAACTGAAGTGTTTTGTGATGTATTTGTAGATTGATTGAGAGTAAGAATTGACCAAAAAGAGGCAAATAGATTCAGGAGATTAAAATATAATTCACAGAGCTTCAAATAGTTGAACTATGTTCCTGATGGTAATTTTGGGAGCTGTCAACCTGACTGCTCTCTGTGGTTATGTGTACTAAGCAGTTTAAACAATTACACAGTATTTCTTAAGAAGGCTCTCTTCAAAGGGCAAAATAACACTTTCTGAAAACACTGTACATCTTACAATGTTCTGATAGGCACTATTTTCAAAATGTGTATTTCAAATAAAACTAAGAAAAATAAAATGGTAACCCATGGACCATCCATAACCTGAATTTGTAGGGTATAAGTTTTACACGTTGTATGTGATAACATTTACTCCAAATGAATACAGAGCTTAAGATATCCTCAGTATGAATATACAAAGTGTTATCATTGTCAGACCAAAGTCTGTCTAATGCAGTACCTTTCTCTGAAGGTAGTTAATAGCGGATGCTATGGGAGGGTAGCAGAAAAACACGACAGTGAGTAGAGTGATTCTGTCTTGAGTGGACTCGAGAGTGTTTGTAATCCTTTTCAAAGATTACTCATCAAACCGAAATAGTACTTCAAGCATATGATATCTTGGTATACATACAATATTTTTACAATCAGAACTCAAGAGATAGAGGTCTGTTATTATAGCCCCAAACCTTTTGCATTAGGCACTGCAGAAACACGTAACAAGAAAAGCTTTGCTCCCCTTCCTTCTTTTGTTGAGCACGTAAGCTTTGACATTAACAGCATAACTCTACTGCCAAGGTAACATATTTTATCTGTAACAATTTTGGAAAATAAATGTGGATAGTAAAAAAAATTTTAAAAACCCTACCTGCTTCTGCAGCTTCTGAGAATTTTCTTCAATTCCTCATTGTCTTCCTAGGCAGAAATAGAATGTGTAATGAAAGAATATAGAAAACTTTTCCAGAAAAGAGGTGATTGAGATGAGCCTTAAAATTCATTATTTTCTTCATTACCACTGCTTCACATTACTTTGAAAATTGGTAGCTTAAAAACCTTTTATCATGTCACTGCTGTGAACTCTAATGCCTCTCACACTAATATAAATATGAAATGGTGCATCTAGGAAAAAGCATCCTATCCAAATCCTCCACTGAATTGAAATCATCAGATTGTGCCATGCCATTTTATTGTGTCAGAGCACAGCTAATAATAATATGTCAGAATATAGAATGTCAAACGTAGAGCTTTGCTGGCAGAATAAGCCTGAGGCGCATTGATGAAATCTCTGCCTTTTCATTCAGGCTCTGTGAGGCTGATTACAGGATGATAAAAGACAGAAATTTTATGTTCCTAAGAAATACATGTATTTGTAAAATATTTCTTCTGAAATTAGAAGCCTTTTCTTTCCAAGGTTGCATTGTTCCCTCTCATACAAAATCCATCAGTAAGGTAAGCACTTTTTCTTGCAGCAAGCCTTAAGATTAATCAAAGGGAAAGCATGTTTCTGTAAACTCAGCTGAGTCGCATTTGTTCATTTCACGCCAGACCTGCAGCACCGTTTTGCCTTATGCTTCATTTTATCAGAAAGGTCTGTCAAAAAAATATTCACTTACGGTCTTTCTTTTCTGCATCAAATGAAAACAGAAGTCTTCATGGGGCGGATGAAAGAGGCAATGTTTCTTAAACTGCTTCTGATTAATTATTTTACTGGGAATCTTTACAACAGACTGGATTCTTTTGTCTGCTTGTTTCCTAGAGCATTCCCCTATATATGTGCAAGTTGTTAATACTGAAATACTTCATTTCTCAATCCTATAGGTCAAAGATGAACGGGGATGCTAAGAGCCTTTTGGGTAGTGCTACTGGTTTTTAGCAGAGCATTTTTAGCTTTCAATTTGAGAAGAGTAACACCAAAATTCACTGAGATGACAGCGTAGGTTTGATGAAACCGCTCTATTAATTGTGGTTGTTAAGACATCTTGTTTTACACCCATTCTAACTGGGTTTGGAACTACATATCTCTGTTGCCTGTTACACCGAAGTCGCTGGCTCATTTTGTATTTTCTGATAGCTGTCGATGTGCTGACCTAAAGCCTTATTCAAGTGAGAGACTAAATGCTGCATATTTGTCTGTGATGTGTCTTAATGTATGTTTCCGTAGTGACAGAACTTGTTCTGTTGTGATGAGGCTTCTGGATATCTTGGTAGTCAGCCAGGTTACCTGTGGCTGCATCGTTGCAATACAATGTCTGTATTCAAGTGTACTCTGAAGCAGTTTCATGATGTGACTCTTGCATTATTGTTATTTGCAGAAGTAAAACAAACAAACATTTTACAACTATGGAGTTGTTGAATGAATGTCAAAGGCATATTTAATCACAGGTTAACATCCAAGAGTACAGCTACCTATTGAGAACCCATGGTTCTGTAGATCCGGTTGGGAATTTAGCAGGATTTCTAGAACTTCTTCTGACAAAATCGAACATATACCAAATAACACCTTTCTCAAGACATTGAACTGCTGATACTGTTTGTATCCAGCAAGTGGAAAAAAATACCTTTTTGACTTTTGTAAAGTCCTCTGTCTCACTCAGACAGAACTGCTTTCTATAGATAGAGAAAATTATTAGGAGCAGAAAAGGATGAGACACGGATGTATATTTTCTGCCCCAAAACTTAGTCTTATGGGAATTTGACTTGAATATTTATTCTTAGTCCTCTTGGCTTGGTTCTTTTCTCTGTGAAGTTGAACTTGCAGTTGACAAATCCTTCGGACATCTAAGCAAAGACCTAAAGTTTCAACCAACTTAGCATCTAATTTAACAGTTACAATCTTGAAAACCAAAACAAAGTATTAAGGATTTCTCTTTCAGAATACAGCTCTAGAATACCCTGACCATAGGGTTCAACAGCTAANTTGCCTTGGGCATTATCTTTCTGAAGCTGACTTCTGACTAGAAGTTTCATTATTAATGCTCTGTTTAGAGAATTTTCTGTTACATCAGTTTGACTTGGGTTTGAACTCAGTTCCAGAGGTGAATATTCAGTGCTGCAAAGTGAGCGCTCCACCCAATGCTCTGATTATTCAGGTTCAAGAGATTTCTTTTCCAAATTTTCCACCCAATGTGTAGGGACACAGCACTTGGGATGACACAACTACTTTCTGTATTTGTGGGAACTGTTGCTATGAGCAGATCCTAATCCCATATGTAATGTTTCATTTGCAGAAAACAAAAAAACTAACAACTCTCTACACACCATCCAAATAACAAAGAATTATTTATGACTGTTCTTAAATCATTTGAGTTTGTCCAGACCACTTGATTGCTTGATAACCTTGGAGCAACTTGAAGATATTAGCTTATTATTTGATAACCTGTGCAAATGGTCTTGTCTCAGGCTGAGTCCTCACAGCAAAGAAGTCTGGACCAGTAAACTCATGTGATTCCTGCTTGAACTGAAGAACTGAGTAGCTGTAGTAATAGGAAAGTTCCTTTTCATCTTTAGTACTTTCTCCTCAGATTGCGGTTGTGAAGCTGTGCCACTGTCCTAACAAAGTCCAAGATATTTAAGGTGAGAAGTCAGTGTTATCGTCTCAGAGTGGACTTCTGCATACACAGATTGCAGACTGTTTAACAGCCTTGTATTTGCATGAAGCCCACAACACCTGTTTGACATACAGCCTATTTTAACATACTCAACCTTGAATCTAAAGTGCTGCCCTAAACTTACAGCATAATCAGTGAGTTACCATTGTACAAAAAAGGCTCAGTTATTAGGAGAGTCTGTAGAAATGACCTTGGAAACTGCGATAATGGATATGTCTTTCAGTAATGTTTTGGAAAGCAAAAGTGTGCTATTAATGGGAGTTACTTATTAATTTTCATAATTGGTGTCATTTTGTTCAGTAGTTAATGCTAAAAAGAGGAGTGTAATTAAAAAGGTTGATGCATGTGCTTTATGGAACAGATCCCAAGCATTTCAGTTGCCTGAATATGTTTTAATTTGAGGTCTTGATGTTAATCCATTAATTTTTTTTTCTTGAGGAGTCCTGTAACTGCAAGTTTGACAGGTTCCCTGTGAGCTGGATAAATGTCTCAGTGGAAACTTCATGACCTGTATAAATACAACTGAAAGACAGAAATGACAGATTCTGTCTAGTCACTAATCATATTCATTTTAACATTTCCTCACAGTGTAAATTAGTCTTTCGGGGCACTGGTGTAATTTTTAATCTTTCTCCAGGGTTCTCAAGGGTATTTTAAATTATCTTTTTAGGTAATGTTCACTTTAACAGTGTATGTCAATTAAGTGGGCATTAAAAAGAAGATTTACACTGTGTCAAGTTAACCTAGGCAAAAAGGAGAATGGTTCTGATAGTGGTTTGTTGTTTCAGAGTATTTTAAAATTTGAAAAAGTTACCTTTTTAGACAATTTCTCATATTGAGTTCCAGTATTTTAAAGCACATTATACTTTCAAAAAAATTGGAATAGTTATGATTTTTGTAAAACAATGTTTGCCTGACTCGAGTTCCAACTATATTTTACTTACTGTTCCTGATTTCACTTCTAGAGGTGTAATTTAAATAAGTAATAAGCACTTCATGTGCTTTTTTTTTCCCTTTATCCTAATGTTAAAAGTCACCAGTTCCAAACTTTCCTATCTTTGGTATAAGACTGAAGGCAAAATGGGAGATTGTAACAGCACCCATGAGGAATGAAAAATACACTGTTCAGATGTTTTGAATTTATTTTTGATGCCTGGAGTTACAGAATTAGTGCTTATTGTAACCATCTTGCTTCTGGATCTTGCGTGGGTTTCTAGGTTGGGCTTTGTGTGAGAGGTTTGCACCACTAAAGGGTGAGGACTTGCACTGATTCTTAGATACAGAGGATGTTTCTGGGCTAAGCTTAAATTGCTACAACCATGGACAAGCTGGTGTGGTATACAGCTAGTGTGGGATTAGAAATTATTAGAAATGTCTTTTCTAATTAGAATGAGAAAAGTCTAGGGAGTTGAAACATGGAAGCTAGGAAGAGGTACCTTTCTTTCTCCTCTCTTTCAGCGGTTTCTGAATTTTCTGTTATATTTCTGTCAGAATGACTCATTAACTATGAAACCTGGAGATATATTTAAAAGAAGTTACTACAGAATTTCCAGCCTGTTGCAACAGATTAAGTTCAGACCTTTGCCCGAGAAGGTCTGCCAGGGAGTGCCTAAGGCTTTGCTCAGGGAAACGTTAGCTATTGCCAGCAACAGTAGAGTGGCAGGAGGCAGAAGTTAAAGAGAGTGGGGAAAAGGCAAGCCGTTCCTGCAATACCTCGAACAATAACATCTTTCTACAGATCAGCCTCCCCCAGCAGAGCCTGAAACTCTGAGTGCATCCTCTTGGTATCCTTATTATACAAAATGAGTATATTGAGGCAAATAAGGATACTTGGAGGGAAGGCGTTATAGGGAAATATATAGCCAGATGGAGTGGGTTTTGTATGTTTGATACCAATTGTGGAAACCTGACAAGAATTGTGAAATAAAAATTAACAGAGAGTTGGTTTCTTTCCATCCCTTAACTACAAAGAAAACGGAATGGCTGGCAGCTTGAGGTTTCACTTTGTTACCCTTCTGTGTTGCTTAAAATAGCAACAATTTTTGCTGATTTCTAGGTAATTCAGTTTTCAAATGCACTTATCCTCTCTCTTTCCCTTTTTATATTATATTAAGGAAAGTAGGCAATCAAGGAAGAAATGAATTGTACAATGTATCCAATGCCTGTAGAATAGAAACTCAGAGTAGAAGTACATACACTTTGAGGAATACTAAATACCTACATTTCAAAATGAAACAATCAGTTGAAAAGTCAGTTGGACCAAGATGCAACAGGGGAGAGAGAGAAAACATTTATTTTGCTTAGATTTCCCTGCATCTTTTAAATAAGCAGACCTAGCATAGTCTAGTATCACAATATTTGTTAAGAATAAATGAGTGGTTTAAGCTCTACATTTTGTTAATAGTGTTTTATTATTTATTTTTATTTGTTGCGTGTAAAGTCATTGCCACTTATGCTGGTGCTTAAGTCTTACACTGTTCCTTCCAGAACTGGTCTTTAAATAACCTCTGATCCTTAACTGCAGTGAAATCTTCAGATGCAGGTGCTGCTGTGGGTTGGGTATTCATTTACACAGCTCAAGGAGCTGGATTCTCTCATTGATGTCAAAATTCATGACAGTGATTCATCATGGTAGGATGAATTACCTTCTATCACTCCTTTGCCTATTAGGAAGCATATATGAGTTTTAAGCAGCCTTAGGTGAGGCATGTGTGATTTCTTGGTGTTGTGGCATGATTCTTCTAACCTGCGTGACAACTTGAGTCTCAGAAACAGGACCAGGTGGTTTTATAAATAATCTCAACCTTTCCGCTTTCTACTTCCATATAACTTGTCCAAATGAAAGTGAATGTCCCCAGAGAAATGTCCAAAATATTACATTCTATTCTCTCAGCATCCTATTTTTGATAGTATCAGAAGTGTTTTGTTCTTAATGTACATGAATAAGCTTCCTGCAGACAGACAGCCTCCAATAATGGAGTATTTTTATTTCCTATCTCATTTCCTTTGTAATAGACCATAAGACCAGTAGGTACTGTACCTCAGGTTGTGCTCATTTGATAGTACAAAATGGCTTACTGGGCAATAAGAATGTCTGAAGAAGTAACTTCAAACAGTGCTTTGTCATATAGAGTAGTGACAATTCATGCTCAGTTGTATGTATTAGTTTTCTGTTTTGAGTATTTTAAGTTGCTTAGACAATTACTGGTTTGCAAAATTGGCCTCTCTTAGTAAGAACCACACATGAATCCCTACAGATATCTGAAGCTGAACGCACAAAACCAGAGGTAGAAAGCTGAAGGACGTTTCCTATAAGTGTGTCAGAAAGGTGAAGGTCATGTTAATAAGAGTAGACTATCAGCTACTAAACTGAGTTTTGAATTGCTGATCCATGAGCTGCTTGCAGTCCAGACACTTGAGTTCAGAAAATATTTTGAGAGAATCCCTAAATGATTCATGCTACTGTAACTACTAGGAATTGCTTTTGACTTTTGGATGATTCACTGTTCTTTAGTACAATGACCTTTGCTTATTGGTGAACAGTGCTGGGCAATAGGGCTTTCCTTTGACTTTTAAAAAATATTTTAAGTTCAGATCAAAAGTTAATGACTTTTAAAGCTAAGTCACGTGTGGGTGATATTTACAATGGAGAAGAATTGGGGTTTTGTTTCATTTTTGAACCTTTAAGTCCTCACCTTGCACATGTTATTTATATATGAAGTTGAGAAATGCCTATAGCTGGGCTGAGGAATAAGGAAATTGTGTCTTATTTATAATGCCTTTTTTACAAAAACAAACCTTAATATCCTAGATATAATCCAGATTGAATATATATAAATGAGAAGTACTTTTAAGTGTGGAGTATTTTTAAGTGTGGAATGCATCAGTTTTGAGGATTTAAAAAAATGTTGCTTGAAAACTGTAAGGATATAATCGGAGTACAAAGGTACATGATCCCTCCTGCCCAGTAATCGGTAAAATCTCATCAGTAAATGTGCATATTTATGTCTGATTATATCATGGGAAATTCAAGGTCATGTCAAGCTTAGTGCTAAAAATAGAAATGTAAGAGGAAGCATTTCCCTTGTGTTTTTGGTGGTTTTTTTTCCGACATCCAGTATTATTTTTTTTTTTATTTATTTTCAAACATACTGTAATCAGGTCAGGCTTATTTTAAGGTCGTAAGTAAAAAAAAAAAATCATCGTAGTATGCATCTCAAATACAAAAGTTGGTCTCGTTAGGGTAGTTTTAATTGTCCCTAGAAGTTCTAGTTCTAGAAGAACCAAAGCAAAATGAAAAATGAGGTTATTTCTTTGACATCAGCTTTAGAACTCAGCAAAACATAGAAGTCTCCATTGTCCTCAGACTGGCTTTCAGAGAACTCTTCTTTTAGAATTACAGAGTGGTTGAGGTCGCAAGAGACCTCTTGAGATTTTCTAGTTAAATGCCCCTACTCAAAGCAGCACCAACTAGAGCAGGTTGTCTGGGGCCATCTCCATTTTCACTGTCTCCCAGGATCGAGACTCCACAACCTCTCTGGGCAACCTATTCCAGTGTTCGACCACCCTCACAGTGGTTGAGTAGGAGGAACTAAACCTAAATAAAATATTGGAAGCTGGTCTACCATCTGCATATCTTTTGACAGAAGAAAGTAAATTCTGTACCTATCAGTGTATATTTGTAGCAAAGTTGTGTTAGTTTTTCAGTTGTACACAATTGTGCAGATCAAACTGCGTGTATGGCAACTACGTGCAACCAGTAGATTGGCTTAAGTTAAATGGTCTTACAATCAGCCATGATTTGTCTTGTTCCCCATTTATATCAATAGTAAAAAGTTCAGTATTTAAGTATTTTTTGAATGACATTTCTAGCATTTTTTACTTTTTCGTCTCTCTCCAACTTGGCCTTGGTTTATTAGTTACAGGAAGCTGAATTTAATTTCCAAAAAGCACCCAAGTTTGTTGTTTATTTGAACTTTATGTCATTATTTGAACTTTCCAAGCATCTTGAGATTGGATAGTTATACTGTAAACATGATGAGAATAGGCTTGTGTGGAATTCCTTATGATTTAATATTTTTGGCTTCTTATGGTAGAACATTGATCTTGAGCACTGCATTATTCGTTTGAAATTATAGTGATTCATTTTATAAATTGTATGTACTAACAGAATTTTCAGGGTCTGAAAGCAAAATAGAGAGAAAGAGTAAGCCTTTTAGATCAGTTCCAAAGCCTTTGCATAAACCAGTGTTCTATAATTGGGAAAGCATCACCTATTCCTTAATACCTTAAAAGGAGAAAAATAAAGATGAATATAATTTTTAGAAAACCTCTGAAATGTCGGCTCTGTGCTCCTTCCATGAATCAGTTCTTTTGGAGAGCTTCAAGATCTCTGTAATATGCGAATGCTGAGGGGCTGACTTGTGTGGCCTCACACAGAAGGAAGGTTCTGAAACACCCCAGGGGAGGGACTTGGCCGGGGACTTCTTTGTGTGGTTCTGTTGTTCAATAAAAGATTGAGCAATCTCAGTGTTGATGAAGGGAGAGAAGCTGTGCAGAGTACTAAATTGCTAATGTGCATTCTAACTTGCGTGGTACAACCTTGCGGAAAAATTGATAGCAGTGAAGAAAACCCACTGACCTCCCTGTGGGGACTGGACATGTGGTAGACAGAAATCTGGCAGAGCAAGGGTGGTGTGATTTGATAAAGGCCACAGCAGTCTCTGTCTCTCTCCCCTCAAATCCCCCTTCTCCTTCAGTTGTATAACTGCAAGTGTGTAGAGTTTTATGTCAGTTCTAGGGAGCAACTCACCCTTTGTGGTCAGTTTTGTGGTAATAAACTTCAGGGAAGGGCTTAGGAACGTATTCTTGCCCCAAAGTCAATGCAGAGCTGAAAGCACTAAAAATATTTTTTATGGTTTGTTCTTAAGTCTGGCTATAAATATAATGGAGAAGAATTGAAACTAAACCAAATACTGTTTTGATTTTACAATTTAAATGATGCACAACTTCAGTTTTTGTATTACGCGTGCAAAAATTACACAGGGACATTAAAAAAAGAAAGAACAACTTCGTAATTTAATTTAAGTGCATTTTTAACAGCATGTGCTTTTCGGTCAGCACATTCTGGTTTAGATAAACACTGTGTTGGCAAATAGTGAGTGACAAGGAGTGGCCAGTTAGCAGTTAGCATGTAATCACTGAATGAGTCATGAAACCAATATTATAATAATTATGCCACTATGAGATCAGGTTTGCAAAGCCCCACATTTGCAAATATACAAGCCAGTGACTGCCAAGGTTTGTTGTTTCTTTTGTCGGTTGTTTTTTTTTTTTTTCAATGTAAGTGAATTGCAAAAAGGCACCTGTAAATTAAATCAGTCACACTGAAATGGGAGATGATAAGATGCAAGAGCCTCCTAGCTGCAGAAGGTAGACACGCTGACTATAGGTTTTGTGGGTGATTTATGATACAATGAAAAATACCTGTTGTATTTTGTGGTTACAAACATGTTGATGAGGGTGCAAGGTCAAGCTAGGATTTTCCAGATGTTTGTGCCATCCTGGCAGTACAAAATTCCAGAAGTCTCATATATAAGCAATCGGACTTTTCTTGCTGTGAGGAAAACCCCTTAATGGTCATAGCCAACAACACCCTTTATATGGTTGTATATGATGCCAGTCTGCAATACATAATTGTATATGATGAACACAAAAGGGTGTGTTTAAAGGACTGCTGAGCAGTAAGAAAGGACAGTCCTGACCCTCAGGACTGTGAGGCCTGGATGACCTTTCCGTTATGATGGTTCAAGAACATCCTATCAGGATTTGATCCTTCGCACTGTATATTTATAATCACAGATCATCACATTGTGTGTAATGCCCAAAGAAGGGTCCCAATAGAATAATTTAGTCTGTTTCCAGCTTGATCGATAACATAAAATCCTGGATATTTGAAAAGAGAAGTTTGCTTATCCAACCTGAAACTTTATGCTTGGGTCTGTGTATATTTAGGAGAACTTTTGATATGTATTTTGATTTTTCCTTAAACAGGTTTAAGGAAAACTGATTTAATTTATGGGAATTAGAAAGATGAGAAAAGGAGACAAAAGTAAAATCCTCCTTATCCATGTTGTTATTATTATCCAAATTAAAAAGAAATCTGATAGTGTTGGGATTAGCTTTAAAAGCTGTACCCCCCTAATGTTTCAGTTTAATATGCTATATGTAGGTAAACCTCTTCATTTCTGAATTACACCAATTCTTTATGCGCTAGTCATTGCCAATGCACATTTTCAATATCTAGTGATCCAAATGTGTGAAAAGCTGTTGCAAGCTTTTAGAAACTTTGAGAATCCATTTACATGTCATTTAAACTTGGGATGGCTTCTCTGTGCCTAATTGTCATCTCTGAAGGATACGTCAGATGTAGAATAACTAATGCTAAGCAGGTATGTTGTTAGATATGAAATCAAAATTAGATATTCTGTTTTAATCCTCTTTTTTTTTCATGTTTGGTTGAATGCAAATAGTGTCTGTTTATAAAGAAGTAATTAGTTCTAGAGAACTACTTATTCCCCTCACTAAATCATATTTGTCAAAACAGAATAATTTACGTAGTAATTAATTGTGATATTACATATAGTGGGCTGTGTTTTTGATTGAGAAATAAACCTCTGGAGCAGATGCACTCTTGCTGAGAAAAAAGTTTCCTTTTGGATTTGTAAATAAGGCACATGTGGAAAAAATAATGTAGAAAAGACTCACAAAACTGTTGTTATTTAATAGGTTCTTTCAGTAAGTTTGTTTTCAAAGATAGGAAAAGCAAATTAACCAGCTGCATCTTTGCTTGTTTAATCAAGGATTTCATGGCATGTTGGCCAGCAGGTCAAGTGCCTGTTATTTTTTCTTTATCTTAATTCAGCAAAACCCAAAAGCATGGTATCAAGCGACAAATTACTGTTAGAAAAGTGACATATGCTTGGAGCAGTGTATGCATCGTATTATTTGGAGTTTGTGGTAATGTTTCATGACTGATGATTAATTGCATAGGCAAAGGGTTATCAAAGGAAGCAATAACTCAAGTGACAGTAGTTTTTGTTTCTTTTCCAAAAATTGCATATAATTGCATATACTTGGGAATGCTGCTGTAGTTATGCATTGATTGCAAGCTTTAAAACTCCACTTAAGCTAATGAGCACAATTTTTGAAGATCATAATCCCAAGAGCTGCCATTATTTCTGCCATTTGGAAGAAATACATCCATTCATACAGTGACAATAAGTTTTAAACTAGGGAAAGTTCATCAAAGAAGGAATTCAGTAGCAGTCTGTAGCACCACACCGGTTTCTACTACTCAAGAGTATGATTCACATTTTTTTTAAATGCATTTTGTTTGGGGCAATCCATAATTTAAGGAATAGTTGATTGGTAGGTATGAATGAATCTGGTTAAAAATAACATAACGTGAAACTGTGAAAATGTTCTTGGAATAAAGTGTCTCCCTGCAGCTTCTGGGGAAGAAGGAACTGGTGAAGGAGGTGCTCCGGTAAATAGGAAACAGAGTGAAAATGCTTCTCCAGCATCAGTCATTTGGTTAGTAATCCAGGCTACTTTGTTCTTTTGGTCTGGGTTCATTTTCCCATGTGCTATAAGCCAGCTGCTATAAAAGCAGACTTAATTGTTTTGCCTTCCTCTTTGGTCAAGGCATTTTCTTAACTTCTCAGGCCTGGAGGATGTGCCTCACTTAGAGTCCACACATTTTCTGATGACAGCTAACCCCCTCCTCTGATCCAGTGGGAGGGAAAAAGCAAGTTTATTTTCTGGTTTATGACAAGTTTTTGTTTGGATGTCTGTCCCTCTTCTTGCCCAAGCAGAGTGGAGAGGCTGGCTTTCCAGCATGTGGGCTGATTTATGACATGTGTTTGAAGTTTAGGAATTATAGCTGGCTTTCTTCAATGCCTGATTTTCCCTTTCCAGGAATCTCATTCTGTAGAAATAAGCTATTATTTCTTGTGAGGTTTTCATCCTAGTTTCAAATAATAAGAAGATCAGAATAAGAACAGTAGAGACTTTCATGTCTGGTTCAAAACCACGTGTCATTACAGTCTGAAATTTCTTCTTCCAATTTTATGAAACTTTTTTCTTTTGTTCCTAAGGGATATAGGGCTTCTCCTTTCCCTATAATATGATGAAGGGAAAAAAAGTGGTGCTATCAAAGTATTTTTGGGTGTTCTAGTTGTGAAATAATCCAGAGAACGTAAAGGCAGTCATTTACTTGGCCAGGAAGGTGAAAAAAAAGAAAGAAAAATGACTGTAGAAACAAATAAAATTGTATGAGCAAGCTTTTCCCAAGATAATTCCCAGATCATAATCCTCTCTGTAAAAGGAGAGGCTAGTTTGCTGAAAGAGAAAGAAATGCCAGGCTAATCAGCCACAAATGCAGCCTAATGATATACAAGTATTGCCTTAATAGTTACGTTACGTCAACCTTTAAAACAAAACTTCTCAAAATTCAGACTGAGACTTAGGAAACCTGAGAAGGTATTGAAATTTTTTAATAAAATTATTTATGTAGCTCTTTTTCCAACTTTTTTATTTATCATATTGTAAACTTTTGAAGGTTTTTTTTTTGTTTGGGTTTTACTTTTTTTGTTGTTGTTGTTTTAGCATCTTTGAAGTCATTTTGAAGTGTGGAAAACTATTAGGTTGGCTGCTTTTCAAAACAGATGTCTTTTACCCTTGACTATAAAATGATGATGATTGGTTGCAAGGAATAGGGCAAACTGCAGAACTCATCTCAGAATATTTTTATCCAGAGTACAACAGGAGACACTTATTGGGATGTGAACATAATCTGGAATTTAGTGGAATATTCAGTTGAACCACCATTCCCATTTAATATATTAATGGAATATTCAAATACTTTGTTCGCTTTTGCTTTTAGATGGTGAAGAGGTAAATACAAATCAATTAAGTCTTTTTTAAATCAGTGATCATAAACATGTTGTTTGGCCTGCATACAAATGAATGAGCTACTTTGCTTTAAAGCCTTTTAAAAACTATCTAATCCTGGGAAGCTGGAGCCTGCAATTTTCTGTATACCAGCTTTAATAATGACTAATGAAGTCTAGCTCTGGTGAAGCAGCTTGTCTTGTGTAAGCAAGATATCTTAATCTAAACAGCTCATTTTTCTCATTAAAGTAATTATTCAATCAAAGCCAAAGCAATCATTTGAAATATGTTGCCATTTTGCTCTGGAGTGCTGTTCAGAATCAATGCAGCAAAAGCACTGAAACATATTTATGAATGAATTCTCAAAAAAAACCTGGGGGATTGCCCATAGAATTGTAGGGCCATTTGAGCAGAAGTTGTGCGTTTCTTTGCAACCTCCATTCTTCCTTCGGTAGTCACCTTTAGTTTCTTGAGGCAGAGATCCTGGAGGTCCACGCAGCTAGAAAAGCTTCCTGCTGCCCTACTTACTTGATTTGATGATTCTGCCTCTTCAGATGGGATGCAGAACAAACTGCAACAATGCAGGTAAAATTACCTTAGGTGTTGAATTCAGACAACCTTGGCAGGAGAACATCAGTGTGAGGGATGCATATCAATTGAATATTGATGCTTTCCAGATCCAGCCATGTAATTTCCACAGGATCCTATCAAATAATGTATCTTTAAAATGAAAGGAAGAGAAGGTTGAGGACACAGACAGAACAGACTTTTTCACTGCTCTCCTTCTCTCATAGTTTTCCAGCTCAAGTTTCTGTGCCATTTTATTTAAACCTCGGTTTAATTTGTATGGCAATAGAAAACTATGCGTCTCCATACAAGAAACAAAATAGCTTACTCCTTGACAACAGAAATCAACCTCTGACAAAGCACACAGCTCATTCAACAACTAACATACAATGAAGCATGCAATTAGTTGCAATTTTCAGCTTTACAAAGAGACAACTAATATTAAAACTAGTCTTATACAGAAAAACCAAGGATGTTCACAAGCAAGGAGGATTCAGTCTTTGAAATACCCAATCTTGTTCTGTCATTCAGTGCTCTTTTCTTTTTAAATGAAAGTGATGTATAAGCACCGCTTCCGAGTTGCACATAGGCAGGCTTATCTTGGTTGTGCTGTTTATGGCATTATAATTTGAAAAAGAAATGATCAAGATAAATATGAATTGTATGGGTACAGAATACAATAAATATCTTGAAGACCTTTGCCATCCTTTAAACATCATTTATGCTTACTGCTGAAAGCCCCATGAAGGCAAAAGCAAATATCCTGGGTTACAGTATGCAAGTAACTTCATGGATTGTCTGGAGCACAAGAGGGTAAAAACTCTAAAATAATGGAGAAAAGTGTGGCAAAACACAACATCTGGTACCTGACAGGGGAAAAATTAAAAGAGAAATTAAATGCAAATTATGAACAGCAAGGGGCGATGAAATAGCTTATGATATATGTAATGATTTGTCCATTCCCTAGTCTCTAATTCAAGACTNTTTTTTTTTTTTTTTTTTTTTACTGGCAGAATTACTTTTTTTCTTGTTACAACAATAAAACTACATGGTAGTCAACCATGCAAATACGTTACTGATCAGTTTGCCTCAAGTGCTAGTCTATGAACTACAGCAAATGAACAGCTGATTCTTGTAGACCTCTGTTGCCTGTGTACCCTTGTGGAGGGTGGATGGCAGGTCTGGGTTAACATTCTTAGCTGCTATAAGCTATGTTCATGAATCAGGACTTTTAAGTTACTTAAATCTGAAATCTCTTCACATTGTGTTGCATCTTAGAAATCTGAAGAAACACCACTTCTTCAAAACTCAAATTCAGTCAGATTTCCCTCAGAGTGCATCTACAGTGTTCTTGCTATTGTTACAAAAAGTGAGGAATCAGAACAGTGTGCTTGAAATGCCATTGAGATGTTTAAAGAGAAATGAAGCGTGAAAGTCAGCACAGGACTTGGGTACTTGCAATGCACCCGCACAGCCTTGCCATGGTAAAGATGTGTATCAGGTTTTGTTTTGTGAGGCTTCATAGACCAAAATATGTACCATTGTGTTGACAGCACTAGGTAACTCGTGAAAAGTGGTGTCTGCTGTCCTAGTTCAAACAGGTCATTATTATCCATGAACAAGTATGAAGCAGACAATTAGTGACTGCTAAGCTTCCTTTTAGTTATTCTCTTGGCCTGAATCCTAAAGACACTACATTACCAGTGCAGAAATGGAGTCTTGGGGATTGTTTTAAGTGCTGAAGACTCCCTCCCTTAACTTACTTCCTCCTTTATCAGACACACAGCTGATTAGATAGGAAAGCATGCTGGCTGGCGCCTTCCCACCCTGCTTGTTTTCGTACCTCGCTGCTGTGTAGTGCTGGGTCATGTTCCTATTCATTTTTCATGACCTTTCCTCATTACACCCTTTTTAATTGCGGCTTGTTTCTGTGACCTTGGAGTCCAACAGGCCAATCCAAAAGATCAGGCACTGTGTTTTTAAGTTACCTTCTGAAAAGGCTGGAAACACTAGGACATGTTTCAGCAAAGAAGTTGGTGTGTATGTGTAGCTTTTACTTTTTTATCATATAATATTTGGCTCAGTGCTGCAGACTGTTTTTGCAGCGTGGTAGCAACTTCATGAATTCTGGTGTTGAATGATTCTTGTTTACAAACGTTTTATATTGGGTATATGTGTGGCTGTTTTATATAAAAATGGATAATCAACTAATATTGCATAAATACCTGTACTTATTTCACAGGTTTTTAGTCCCACTGCTTTGCTGCATGTTTCTATACTGACTTTCTGTGTTTCTGCCTCTCTAAAAATCATGCAGTTGTAGTGGCTTTGAACTCACGTCAGTTTATTGCAACCACAAACAAATTAGTCCATGTGTTGAACTTATGCTATAGGCAATAAACTGAATTAAAAGTATACCTATGTACTTTTTGATGCACTTTACCACATTTAAATACCCTTGAATAGATATTTTATTTTGATTGTTGGATTTGTTAAACGTTTTATTCACAAGTTCCCTATACAAAGTTTCAGTTGATACTCAAGTAGTTTAAAAAGTGTTGCCATCCTTTATTGATGAGGAAATGGATTATTACTCATTAAAACTACTTCTTTTCCATCTAAGCCCATCCTCTTATCACGTTCAGAGCCAAAAAAAGGAAGATGTGGAAATTGTACGCTGTGTTTTGAGAAAATATGAAGTATGTCTACCTGTGTAAGAGTACGAGAACAAATTGTTATAGATCTGTTCTCCCTGTAGTCTAAGTGGGCCGGATGTGAGGCATTTCTGGCCAGGAGTTGTGTAACCTAATTTGTGTGGCACCGAGCCTGAGTTAACATACCTTGCATCTCAGCATCCAGTTAATGCTGCTGCGTGGCTTCCGGATCGGAGCTTTCTCAGACCTGGTGAGCTGGGTGGAGCGGATACACAATTGTCCATACGCGGCCATGTCAACTTGCACTTATTGCTCCCTGAAAGGGATTGAGAGCTGAGGTATGAGCATCCTGTGTATAGACAGTTACAAGCCTTATAAGAGCGTTGTCGTTAGGTTGCAATTTTTACGTTGGGGCCTAGTATGAAGCATAACCTTTAGTGGTCTGATGCTTGGATGCATTGGGTTCTTACAGCTCTCCCTAAAAGGGGATGAAAGAAAATCAGAAGATGGAAAATCTGGATTCATCCAGATGCCTATATTTGGATATAAGATGCCTTACCACAGGTATTTAAGCCTGTCAATTCTGATGATGTTGTATTTTGTTATAAAATCCTTTACTAGATGCAGAGGCAGATGCACCCTTGATGCAAATGGCAGGGTTCTTGGAGCTAAATGTCCTCTTTATTTGGTATCTGAGTCTCAGAGGCAAATTAGACTTCTTTGTACTTCATCAGTGGTGTCTCCTTTCCATATCTCCTCTTGTTTGCCTAGCCCATCTGCAGAAGGAAAGTGGCCAGCATGTTTCAGCACCTCTTTGCGCAGCTTCAGTTCTTTGGAGCCATTGACTGCTGCTGTAAATCAGAACAGACTTGGGGTTGAAGTAGAAGGAGAGTGGTCACAAGATACAGGGATGCAAACATTTGTTTATTCTGTGAGGCTCCACTTTCTAATGGCAACAATACTTTGAATCATAATAACATGAGTAGCAGAGTACCTAATTATAAAATTCCTTTGAATAAAACCTTGCTGCTCGTTGTTCATAAAAAAAGGGTAGGGATATTGCTTCTGCTAACTGTAGCTTGACTTTCAAGTGGTGATTGGAAAAGTAATACTTATTTTCTAGAAGGACATGTTTCTTCTTTTTCTCAAAAAAAGTAGATGAATGCAGGCTTTTGACGCTAATAACTAGTGCTGAGAGAAGCATTTTTCTATGGTCAATTACTTTGGAATGAAGCATGGTTTTTAAGTTTCTCAGAGGATTCACCCTAACAGGATAAGCAACTGCAGTCAGACCTAACATTTATGCCTGTCAGCCTTTACACTGCCAAATTGTTAAATATTAGTATATTGTATATTTCAACTTTATTTCTTAAAATAATATCGGCTCTTATTGTGGTATACATGTTAAGTACCTGCTGGCCCGAAAGGATTCAATTCCACTGACTCAGAGGTTTAGTTACATCAGTGACAAAACAATCTTTTGTCTTATAGCTAAAGAACAAATATAAAATTACAGGAAGAATTTTGAAGAGAACTTAGGGTTTAGAAAAATATGCCGCTCCTAAAGTTAAGGGGAAGTTTGTCTTCTATTTCATCTGAAACATAGCAAGTCCCTTGTCAAAAGCTTTTGAAAATCTCTCTGAAAAGATGAAAAGAAAATTATTTAAAAGAAATAGAATCATATGTTCTGTCAACCCTTCATTGCTTCTTTTGCAACGTGAAAAACCTATTAAACCTGACTAACAACAACAACAAAAAATTTGGTTCATTAACTGCTGTCAGTTCAAGGTCTTCCACTCACTCCCTTAGGCATTGATGCAGGTTCCTACTAATTAAGCATGTAAAGAACACATGATTTGTGCTTAGAAAGTATTTTTTTATAATTAATTACAGCAATCTAATAAAAACTTGTAATTTTTCTAGCAGGAGATCTCACTTTTTGAAGTGCTAGGTAACTAAGGGAAGTAAGCTAATCTTGATAAATTTTATTCTTTTCCATTTTTGCAAAAAGTATGTGAAAAATATACCTCTTTCTTTAACTTCTCTTGAAACATATGATTTGGTGTAAGTCAAGTTTATGCCGAAGCAAGAGACAGTGTCTGTTTTTAAGGAGGTGAAAGCTTTGCTCCTTGTAATGACATTGTAGAAGAGGCTAAAAAATGAGTAATTACCTACCACTTATGATGCTACCCAATTGTAATCACTGTACCAAGGGATAATCCAAACAAAGCCTTCCTCATCATTCCTGGAAACAACTCTCATTGTTCTTGTTCTGACTGCTTCTGATGATGTAAGGTAATAATGGGCAGTAACGCTTTTCATGCTAAATGTTTCTGAGAGTCCCACATTTGTAAAACAGACTGGAAAGGTAATAAGAAAGTCAAAAGAAGTTTTGAATATTTTCTTACCTGATGCATGAGCATGGCTGAGCACATGTCCTGTGTAAACCCTTTTAAGAATTAAAACTGTGTTTGATCTCTGCAGAAGACATAAATATACAGTGTAAGAAGAGTGGGCTGGACATTTACAACAGTGGGACCTGAGAGTAATTTCCTTTAAGTGAGTGGGCTGTATGAATATGATTTATTTATTCGGCTCATATACAGACTGATTTCTTTTCTTAACAGTCAATATGAAAACAATTTATTTTAATATGCAACAAAAGAGGCAGATTCGTTTCTGGTCAAATCTTAATGTTTTGTTCAGCTTCTATATTTTTCTTAATGCCAGTTTCAGCCTGCTGTAATAAAAACAAAGAGGTTGCTCAAAACCAACCAGGCAGGGGCATTTCCTTCTGTCTACAACATTGTAAATAAGTGGTTGATAGGATGGTTGGGGTCCCTGAGATTTGGTGTCTGCATTAGAACTCATACTTTCATTCTTTGGTGTAATTAATGCTTTTGTATTTTATCTAAAATAGAATAATTTCTGCAGGAGGGAGTGTTTTTTTATAGGTACTGTAGAGTATAATAGTCTCTTGTAGAAGACCATGGAGTCAAGAGGACCATTTGCTTGAAATATTTATTTACTCATGCACAGAGAGGCGTTGACCCTAATTCCCAAATATCCTCTCCTCCCCTCCCCTCTCCTCCCCTCTCCTCCCCTCTCCTCTCCTTCCCCCTTTCTTCCTTCTCTCCCCTTTTCTTTACATCTTTCTTCCTGTTTAGCAAATAAAGATCAAATACACGAATATTTTCAGTTAAATTTTTGGCTTTCCAACACTTGTACTCAGCTATAAAATTATCATGAGAAGCTGGATATAAGTAACTTTTATGGGTATATTGTATATACCCATACCCAATAGTTATATTGGTTTAATAAGAACAGGGTTTGTAGGCAGAGTTGGCTATCTCTATTATCTCACTCCTATTTTTTAATTATTTTTTTGGTCAATTTCCACCAATAAAAATGGTCACTGGTATACAATGCAAATTACCTATGGTTCAGATTTTAGGCAGTACAAGATTTAATTGATTAATTTCATTGAAATGGATGAAACCAATAATAACATTTAAATGTTGTTTGCTTTTCAGTATTAGATGCTCAATTAGTAATTTGGCAGATATGACAAGTAGGGAGGGTATTTCCTGATGGTTGACAATTCACTGAGTTGAGTGCCAACAGCAAATCTAAAATCCCTTAACTGCCATTAATTAATTACCAGGAAATACCTGGCTCGGGTGGAGTGGGTCATTATGGTTCTATTCCACGTAAAACCGTGAAGGGTGAAAAGAAATCAAAATAATGTACAGAGTGGATCATACAAAGCCAGTACAGAGACCAAACTCTGTATATTCACTGTAGTTATACAGTGACACAAATAGGCCATCACAGATGTCCTATTCATAAGCACAGCTCAGAAACACAAAACCAGAACTTCAAGGTGCCTTTAGGTTTAGAAGTGCAATGGGTGTAACCGGGTTATATGTTTACAATGGGGTAACATTTTCTGAAATGCACAAGTGAATAATGAAAATATCTCCCAAAGACTGCCTTCTAACCCATGTTCTTTGAAGATTACATTTTATATTCATATTTAAGAATGGGTTTGCTTGTTAATACTTCACTTATTTACAAAGGATAAAATTAGGTTACAAAAGCTGTTGCAAGATATCAGGATTGCTAAAGTGTGCCTACAGGTTTTCCTCCATTGTTTTAGATTACAGTCTAAACTTGATCATTTATTACTCTAAATTACTTTACTAATAAAGATGAAAGTATAGATAGTCCTTAACAGCAAATCATGCCTATTTCAGTCGAATTATACCATGATTTTCCAATATTTCAAAGGAAAAGGGAGGACAAAAGGATAGTTTTTCCCCAACACTCCCTCTCCCAAGACCTCCATGTAATCATTAACCAAGAGAAATCTCATTTTTTATTAAATTAGAATCCTTAGTCTAAGGCATGAGGAAGGTGTGATTCAGAGACTTTACAATCCTAAGATAGTAGAGATGTATTGCAGTTGTTTCTGCTTATACAAGTCCAAGTCAGATGAGGACCAAATCCAGAGAGCTAGTTTTAGTTTCCTTATATTGAGTGCAGATATTCTCCTAGTGATGATAAACACACGTAAATAAAAATGGATACAGGTGCATTTCATATTATCTCAGACTGCGTAGAGATTTTTCTTCTGGTTTTGTGGATGGTTTTGTTGGCTAGCTTAGCTTTTCAAAGTAGGTTATAATTTACTATTTTTTAAAATTGTTTTTATTGGTTTATGTTGTAACTTTCAGAGGAGCTTTCCTCTGCCCTCCCTCCTTCAACAGCCATATAGAGTTATATCAGCCTCAACGAAGACACGGCTGAAGTGCCTCTATGCAAATGCACGTTAGCATGGGGAACAAACAGGAGGAACTAGAGATGTGTGCACGCCTCCAAGGCTATGATCTCATTGGCATCATAGAAACATGGTGGGATGACTCCTACAACTGGAGTGTTGGCATGGAAGGCTACAGGCTCTTCAGGAGAGACAGGCAAGGGAAATGAGGAGGCGATGTTGCCGTATATGTCAACGAGCAGCTGGAATGCATGGAGCTCAGCCTAGGGATGGATAAAGAGCCGACTGAGAGCCTATGGGTCAGGATTAAAGGGAAATCGGGAGCAGGGGACATTACAGTGGGGGTCTGCTACAGGCCACCCGACCAAGAAAACCAAGCGGATGAAGCCCTCTATAGACAGATAGGGGCAGCATCACGTTCACAGACCCTGGTTCTCATGGGCGATTTCAACCACCCCGACATCTGTTGGAAGGGTAACACAGCCAGGCATAGGCAATCCAGGAGGTTCTTGGATTGCACTGATGACAACTTCCTTCTCCAAGTGGTTGAGGACCCAACGAGGAGAGGAGCTATGCTGGACCTTGTTCTTACCAACAAGGAGGGTCTGGTAGACAGTGTCAAACTCAAGGGTAGCCTGGGCTGTAGTGACCATGAAATGGTTGAGTTTGAGATCGTCAAGGCAGTGAGGAAGGTGTGCAGCAAACTGACCACCCTGGACTTTGGGAGAGCTGACTTTGGCCTCTTGAAGAATCTGCTTGGTATGGTGCCATGGGA
>VUYV01000085.1:3147494-3158848 GCA_008711295.1 Anarhynchus alexandrinus | reverse complement strand
TGGGGAAACATAACCCCTATTTTCAAAAAGGGAAATAAGGAAGACCCGGGGAACTACAGACCACTCAGTCTAACCTCTGTGCCTGGCAAGATCATGGAGCAGATCCTCCTGGAAACTCTGCTAAGGCACACAGAAAACAAGGACGTGACTGGTGACAGCCAACATGACTTCACCAAGGGCAAGTCATGTCTGACAAATTTGGTGGCCTTCCACGACAGGTTTACATGTTGCTGGATAAGGGGAGAGCAACTGACATCATCTACCTGGACCTGTGCAAAGCATTTGACACTGTCCCGCACAACATCCTTCTCTCTAAACTGGAGAGACGCGGATTTGACCACGGACCACTTGGTGGATAAGGAACTGGCTGGACGGTCACACTCAAAGAGTTGTGGTCAACAGCTCGATGTCCAAGCGGAGACCAGTGATGNGGTCGGGGCAATCCCAAGCACAAATACAGGCTCAGCAGGGAATGGCTGGAGAGTAGCCCTGAGGAGAAGGACCTGGGTGTGCTGATTGACGAGAAGCTCAACATGAACCAGCAATGTGTGATCACAGCCCAGAAGGCCAACTGTATACTTGGCTGCATCACAAGAAACATGGCCAGCAGGTCAAGGGAGGTGATTCCGCCCCTCTACTCGGCTCTTGTGAGACCCCACCTGGAGTACTGCATCCAGCTCTGGAGTCCTCAACGTAAGAAGGACATGGACCTGTTGGAGCGTGTCCAGAGGAGGGCCACGAGGATGATCACAGGGCTGGAGCACCTCTCCTATGAGGAGAGGCTGAGAGAGTTGGGGCTGTTCAGACTGGAGAAGAGATGGCTCCGGGGAGATCTTGCAGTCTTCCAGTACCTAAAGGGGGCCTACAGGAGAGCTGGGGAAGGACTTTTACTAGGGCATGTAGTGATAGGACGAGGGTTAATGGCTTCTAACTGGAAGAAGGTAGATTTAGATTAGATATCAGGAAGAAATTTTCCACTTTGAGGGTGGTAAGGCACTGGCACAGGTTGCCCAGAGAAGCTGTTGAGGTCCCATCCCTGGAGGTGTTCAAGGCCAGGCTGGATGTGACCTTGGGCAACCTGGTCTAGTGGGAGGTGTCCCTGCCCATGGCGGGGGGATTGGAACTTGATGATCTTCAAGGTCCTTTCCAACTACAACCATTCTATGATTCTATGATTCTATATTTGGAATGTACTTACATGCACACAGTGAAAGTTCAGCATTTCAAATGCTCTGGGAGCCCAAACCTATTTCAAGCTAGAATGATAAAGATTATTAAATAGAAAAAACATAATTATCCCCTGACCCATTTCATAACAGGAGAGAGTATATATGCAGTTATACTGGTCGTTCTATCATTTCCATTTTTTCAACTTCCCATTAGTATGTACAAACTTGTCTTAAATACAAGAATTCCAGGAGTGTAATTTAGACAACAGGGACATTCTAAATCCTTAGGACTTTCACTGAAATTTTTATTAAATAAAATCAGAATTTCATGAGGATTCTGTAAGATCACTTCATGTACACCAAGGCTCTTCGTACTATTGAGAAGTAGATTTGACAGAACATCCAAATTTGTATTAATCAAGGAACAGTTCTCCTGCTGTTCTTCGCTTGGATGTGCAATATTTTTTTTTTCACGTCCTGATAGCATCAACACCTGGTGCTTGAGTCCTACAATTTTTCCACCATTGGACTTTCAACACAATGAATGTGGAGACATAGGAAAGTTATTTCAGGCGCTGGTGCAGGAGGTGGAGACACAAATGGGATGGAGAAAGAAAGGGGGAACTGTAGGAAGTGTATAGCAAAATAGTTCATTTCCTTATATTTATGAAACGAGTGAGTTCCCACACATTATTTTTGACCAGAATTGTGTTATATTTTTTGAAGAACTCTTGAGAATCAGTTGATACCAGGGACAGATAACTCATTGAGCCACTGGAACCTTGCCTTTTCTTTAATAAAATAATTCAGATTTGTTTTTCCAGGGTGCTATGTCTCAGTAAAATTTTACGACATTTAGGAAGAAATGGAATTCTAATGTATCTTAAAAAACCTAAAGACTACTACTATTATTCAATGGCTGTTTAAATTGAAACAGTGTTTCCATGGGACAGGAAAAAAGTACTGATAAGAAACAATGTAGTCTAATGGTAAAGATCTTATGATTGTGAGCTTTCCAGTCATCGTTTCAATAATTCACGTACTTTCATAACAGAACAAGATATCTTGTACTGACAAAGTAGGGTGGATATTACTGCATAAACTACATACAATGCCTTTCAAGCTTTTTGTTTAGATGCTGTTTAAATACGCAGCTCAAATCCCACTATCACTGAAGTGAGTGATACAACTTCAAAGAGAGCAAGAACACACCCGCTTTATCTGATGCAGTAGAGATACAATGGGACAATGAATACGAGAACATTTTTATTTTTTCAGATATAAACTTAAGGATAAGAAAGGAATGTATTGTATTGCTCTGTTTTCCCTGTGGGACACACCTAGTAAATATTGTAGTATACTTATTTTTTTTAATGAAGATGAAATTGCAGATTTTGTTTGCAACTATTTCCCATTCACAAGGTTCAGCCATATGTCTTTTTAGCTAGACGTCTAAATTACATTTCTGCTGAAAAAGCTAATATTATATGGCCTAAAACTCAGAGCTACTGATATGCCCTGTCCTAAATCTTAGACTCACCAAAGGGGTTAACATGATACCATTACTAGGTAACCTGGTAATTTGCAGCAGCCACATTTAGAAGTTCAGACGTATACACAAAAAAAGAATCTTAAGTATTCTGATACTAGTTGCGAGACATTCTTAATGAGGAAAACTAACCAAGTATTTGAAATTTAGTCTCTCTTTACCAGCATATTTCTCTTTCCTAGATATGCAGGGACAGTCCATTTGAGTACCACTGGAGATCAAAAATAATTGTTTATATGAACTAAAGGCAAATGGTTGATATTATGGTACGTGTTACAGAAAAGTACATCCTTCAAGTTTCTTGTAGGTGCTACTTTTTTTTTTTTTAATCTTTCCTTATTCAAAGCAGCTTTGGATCTAGTCAGAATAGTTATGCTATCCCCTGATTATTTGGTTCCATTTTGTTTTATTATATCTGTGCAGTGTATAAAAAGGATACTGTCCTTAATTTATAATGGTCAAATACTCTGCCAGTGTCCTTAAGGACAATTCCATTGTCTTTGTGGGTTTATAACTAAATAAAAAAAGACTAAATTTATTCAGGCAGTAAGATGTACTTACTCTTTTTGAAAAAGAAACAAAAAAGTTGTATAAGCTCTTGTTAAGTCTTTCTTTGAACAGATAGATAGGAATATGTATGTTTTACAAGCCTCTGACACACAGCTGTTCTGCCAGACTATTGTTTCACACAGCAAGAAGTGAAGCACTGGCAAGTTTGCACAATGATGCACTTGGCTGTGACTTAATAAAACCCATTTTGAACACTGTGAGACTTTGAGGGTAGAAATGGCATATAGGAATATATGCTTTGTAACTTACCCAGTACAACGATTAGAGCTACTGTTATAGGAATAATAGTTCTTGCTGAGACAAGCAACAGGAAAAGCTTTTAAAACTGCTGATGGGAGTCTTGGAATTGGATTTCTTACAGATTTCTTTGGTCATCTTGGCATTTTATTTCATTATTGCGCAGTGAAGCTGGCTAGGAAATTAGATAATATATGGATTTTATTTATTATACCCATTGTAATACAGTTAAGCCTGTATCTGATTCAGTTTGCAAATATAAAATGTTTTTTATGTTGTTTCAGTTCAGAAAGGTATTGAAGTGTGTGGGAGTGAATATGAGCATATTACTTTCATTTTTTATATGTACTGTTATCCAGTAACTTTCCCATCATATTGATTGTACATTTAACTTGGAGCAAATTACCATGGCATTTAAATGAGTCTCTGCATTTGAAGGTTTCAAGACCCTTTTTTTAAACTTTACTAAAAATCTTCACTAAGATTTTTCAGTTTTAACTTTGCTGTTCTTTTCACCACTATCACTTTCCCTTTCATGCTGTATAAGTATTTATTCTCTAGCATAAATAATGATAAATGTAGTAAAATACTTGTTTTAATCATTGGATAAGACATATTATATTCAAAAGACACGTACTTAGAGTATGTTTCTTGAATAAAGACATTTTCATAAGGCTTATTTTTAGACCAGCAGTTTAATGTCTGTGTGATGTACACTACATGTGTACATCAGTGGAAATATCTAAGGTGACATCCTCTGGTGATCTAACACTAGGACCTCCTCCCACATCTCTTGAAGGTCACAGAATAAAAGTAATTATACTTTTAAAAGACTTATTTAACTTGACATCTCAGCCCTTCAAATTTACCCGTTATGCCTTCTCCACTGTAACCTATGCAAAATAATGATGTTACATAGGCATGAGAAATTAAACCTTTGCCCGTGTCGGCTTTTCCCTGGTTTCATCCATAGATGACCAGTGTATGTCATGTATATCCAAAGTAATCTAAGGTGGAGCAAATATTATATTTGATCCAGTGTATCGCACTTTAATGCCAAATTTTAGCTGATAGTTGCTTTTGTGGTTTTGCTGTTTTTATTGAAATCTACAGTGTTTTCAAGTCACAGGATAATCAGAACACACTGGGAATAAATGAGTGTAATTGTAGGGGAAAGACTATTATCTTCAGCACCTTTACTACTGCCAAAACAAGTAAGACAGCACAAAGCTCAAAATTCATATCTTGTGGTGTTTGCAGGGTTAGCAGTCATGGGATAAAAGCTGTGTTGCTTTCACCAGTAAACCAGACAACTTGAATGTATCATTGGCACATGTTGTCAAGACAATTTCAAGGCAGTTCCATGCACTAAAAAAAATAGCGTAATACTTTACTGAATTCAATTCAGCCTACTATTTTTATACTTAATGTATAGAATAATAATTATGAAAAAAGTATTTCCGTGACATGAAATAATTTTTTGTTGTACTTGACTTGCACATTTTAAATACTTTCTTAATTACTTTGCCTTTTTTACTGATTTTCAGTTCAGCTGTCTTTATCATTTACTATTCATAACTTTCTTTTTTGCCTGAAGGGAAATGTAAGCTACATGTCTGAGGGCTAGACTGAGTAAGAGGCTAGTTTTGTCTAAGAATTAAGTTCTCAGAGTAGACTCTAGACATAAGGATAATTTACCATAAAATACACACATCTTGAAGGGTCAGAATGAAAGGTTTATTTAAGCAGGCCGTAGCAATCAATTGGCTATCATCTTAATCCACCATGTGAAAGATATTCTTTCTACTCAAAAAGAGAGGTAGAGACATGCTAGCTGCTTTAAAAGTTGAAGCTGAAAGGAAGAGATGCATATTTGAACTCCCATGGTTGGAGGAGAGTGGGTTGTTATACAAATTCTATATTTGATCGCCTCCATATTTCCTTCACTGAAAATAGAAGTTGCAATAATCATATTTTGCAGGACTAGGATCTTGTTAGTGTATGTTAGACTGTTCTGAATCAAATGTCAAAAGGTAGAGGACAAACATTTAATTTCTGATTCCTAATTGGGTTTAGGTGAGCACTGCACTGGAAGTGAACAGGAAGCTGCTCTGAACTGTGGATGTTCTGGAGCTGGGCAGATACAGAAATCTGTCACTTGTGTCAATGCACAAACCTCTCTAGTTTCAGCAGCAAAATGAATGTTTGGTATGTCAGTTGGAAATTTGAAGGACTTTGTTTCATGTAGTTCTTCCACAGAGTTCTTTAGGCCTTTGTAAGCTTACCCTTAATCCTTTGTATGACTCTAGAACATTTTAGTTATTTATTAAGTTTAGCTAACCATACAGTCCTGAAAAGGCAAAGATGTTGTATGAGGGGTATTTTATTCCAGGGATGGATACAATTCAGGACAACGGAGTACTTCACTTCTAAATAATGCCTTGAACAGATTCCTCTGCTTCCTCTATCTCCTCCCACCACAATCCTTTCATATGATATTTTAAATGGCAAAAAAATGTAAGATTCTTGATCATTGTTTGGGTTGCTTGTGGCTTTATAATACATTCGTATCATCTCTTCATCCCAAATCAGATCCTAAGCCTTCCCTTCCCCTTTCTGATTTTCATTAACTTATTTTTTTATTCAGAATGTGGAGACTTCCATTAAGATATTACAATTGTCATGTAATTGAGGAACACCATTTTTCAAACATTTTGTCAAATAGATAAAATGTATGTGACTATCTAACATTCAGTTGCAAAGCAACGGAAATGTTCTTTGCTTTTGATTATAAAGTTTCAGGTTTTTGTTTTGGCAGGTTCCTCATTGATATGTAAAGGATCTGTAACATTCACTGATGATCTCACAAGTGACATATGTCTTGTCCTATTGGCCGTGTTTTCTTGTTTTACTTCATCAGTTATGTCATTCTTTGACGCTTTTCCTATTGCATTCTCATCACTTTTCTTATCTCTTTCCACATTTGTTTCCTTGTGGCATTGCCTCATTCAGTACATTACACCCTCAAAGTTCCTTGACAGCTTCTAGATTAATTTCTTTTTTTCTTTTATGTAAAGGTTTTGTTTAGCCTTTGATTTATTTTCCTCTTGTGCCAGTTCCTTTCCTGCAGTTTTAGTTGTACAGTACTCTTTCAGTAGTTTTAACAATTCCCTGTGTTTACTGGATTGCACACCATCAGGATTTTTCATAGACACTTTCTGGAATTTTGTATTCCTCTCTTTCTAGCATTTGTTATTAAATCTGGGCTTACATTTTTATTAAGCTCAGTTGCATTTGATTCAGGACATGTGTGAGTTTTAAATATACTGAGTTCCTCTAATTAAAACTTATTTTTCAAATAATTCCTCAAGCAAGGTTCTTCTGCACCCTGCTCTACGCTCTCTCTCTTTTTCCACCCCCCAGATATTACTTGCCCCTTCTTAAAATGCTTTTTTTCATTTCTTTAATTCATACATAGAAAGAAGCATAGTTTTCCATATCGCTAGTACATTTAGCATAAATTATTGTCAAAGAATAATTTTTGAGATTGTCCAAAGTAGGTACAGAGCTTGTGTTAAAAAGAAGGGAGGAAATATTCCCCCCATGAGACTCCGTTGATGTATAGAGAATTCATTTGAACTCTTGTTTCAGAAAATCTCTTTTTTCCCTTTTTATAAGTTACATAGTAGCAATGTAAATTTTTCATAGGTTTATTAGAACTTCATTTGAGTCTTTGTGTCATTTCAATGTTAAAGGCATTGCGGATATTAACAATTATGAAAAAACGTGGCTAAACAAACATATTTATGGAAGGAAACTGTGAAAATATAGCAATATTTGACACTTTTTTGCTATTGTGAAAATACTACTATTTGAGCAAAATTCCTTGGTATTAATGAACTTACTCAAAATAAGCACAGCTTTCAGAGGAAGCAGGTTTAGACTGACTTGTGACTAAAACAGCAGAAAATCTGTTTCATACAGAATTTTGTATTATGTTGTTTTACTGTCAGTGAATTAAATGTTTAACGTCCTACAGCCTTAAAAATAATGTAACATGTTTCATATTAAGATACTGTAATTTTCCATTAGTATATAGAATCATAGAACTGTTTAGGTTGAAAAAGACCTTTAAGGTCATCAAGTCCAACCGTTAAACCAGCACTGCCAAGTCCACCAGTAAGCCACGTCCCTAAGCACCACATCTACACATCTTTTAAATACCTCCGGGGATGGTGACTCCACCACTTCCCTGGAGAGCCTGTTCCAATGCTTGAAAACCCTTTTTGTTCAGAAGTTTTTCCTAATATCCAGTCTAAACCTCCCCTGGTGCAACCTGAGGCCATTTCCTCTTGTCCTATTGCTTGTTACTTGGGAGAAGAGACCAACCCACACCTTGCTACAACCTCCTTTCAGGTAGTTGTACAGAGTGATAAGGTCTCCCCTGGGCCTCCTTTTCTACAGGTTAAACAATGCCAGTTCCCTCAGCCACTCCTCATAAGACGTGTGCCCAAGGCACTTCACCAGTTTCGTTGCCCTTCTCTGGACACGCTCTAGCACCTCAAAGTCTTTCTTGTAGTGAGGGGCCCAAAACTGAATGCAGTATTCAAAGTGCGGCCTCATCAGTGCTGAGTACAGGGGGACAATCACTTCCCTAGTCTTGCTGGCGACACTATTTCTGATACAAGCCAGGATGCTATTGGCCTTCTTGGCCACCTGGGTACACTGCCAGCCCATATTCAGCCAGCTGTCAACCAACACCCCCAGGTTCTCTTCTGCTGGGCAGCTTTCCGGCCGCTCTTCCTCAAGCCTGTAGTGCTGCATGGGTTTGTTGTGACCCAAAAGCAGGACCCGGCACTTGGCCTTGTTCAACCTCATACCATTGGCCTTGGCCCATCGATCCAGCCTGTCCAGATCCCTCTGTAGAGCCTTCCTACCCTCAAGCAGCTCAATGCTCCTGTTCAACTTGGTGTCATCTGCAAACTTACTGATGGCGTGCTTGATCCCCTCATCCAGATAATTGATAAAGATATTAAACAGAACTTGCCCTAGTACTTAGCCCTGGGGAACACCACCTGTTACCAGCCACCAACTGCATTTAACTCCATTCACCACAACTCTTTGAGCCCAGCCATCCAGCCAGTTTTTTACCCAGCAAAGTATACGCCTGTCCAAGCCGTGAGCAGCCATTTTCTCCAACAGTATGCTGTGGGAAATGGTGTCAAAGTCTTTACTAAAGTCTAGGTAGACAACATCCACAGTCTTTCTGTCATCCACTACGCAAAGTCACCTTGTCACAGAAGGAGATCAGGTTAGTCAAGCATGACCTGCCTTTCATAAACCCATGCTGACTGGGCCTGGTCACCTGGTTGTCCTGCATGTGCCTCATGATGGCACTTAAGATGATCAGTTCCATAACCTTCCTGGGCACCGAGGTTGGAATGACAGGCCTGTAGTTCCCCGGATCCTCCTTCTGGCCCTTCTTGTAGATGGTCATCACATTTGCTAACCTCCAGTCAACTGGGACCTCCCCAGTTAGCCAGGACTGCTGATAAATGATGGAAAGTGTCTTGGTGAGCACTTCCACCAGCTCCCTCAGTAACCTCAGGTGGATCCCATGCAGCCCCATAGACTTGCGTGTGTCTAAGTGCTGTAGCAGGTTGCTAAACATTTCCCCTTGGATTATGGGGGCTTCATTCTGCTCCCTATCCCTGTCTTCCAGCTCAGGGGGCTGGGTACCTGGAGAACAACTGGTCTTACTATTAAAGAGTGAGGCAGAGAAGGCATTAAGCCTCACCCTTTTCCTCATCCTTTGTCACTATGTTTTCCCCCGCATCTGATGAAGGATGGAGATTCGCCTTAACTTTCCTTTTGTTGCTAATGTATTTACAGAAACAATTTCTGTTGTCTTTATGGCAGTAGCCAGATTCAGTTCTAGTTGGGCTTTGGCCCTTCTAATTTTTCCTCTGCATAACCTCACGACCTCCTTGTAGTCCTCCTGAGTTGCCTTCTTCCAAAGGTCATAAACTCTCTTTTTTACCCCTGAGTTCCAGCCAAAGCTTTCTGTTTAGCCAGGCTGGCCGGTCTTCTTCCCCGCTGGCTCATCTTTTGGTACATGAGGATGGCCCGCTCCTGAGCCTTTAAGATTTCCTTCTTGAAGAATGTCCAGCCTTCCTGGACTCCTTTGTCCTTCAGGACTGCCTCCCAAGGGACTCTGTCATCCAGTCTCCTAAATAGGCCAAAGTCTGCCCTCCAGAAGTCCAAGGTGGCAGTTCTGCTGACTGCCTTCTCCAAGAATTAAAAATTCTATCATTTTGTGATCACTATGCCCAAGACAGCCTCCAACCATCACATCACCCACAAGTTCTTCTCTGTTCGAGAACAAGAGTGGGGCAACTTCCCTGTTTGGCTCGCTCACCAGCTGTGTCAGGACATTAACTTCCACACACTCCAGGAACCTCATAGATTGTTTCCTAGACATCACATATATTGAAAATTAGCACATTTCCCTTCATTAGGAAAGCTGAGAAAACTCATTAGAATTTATAATCTAGGTTTAAATTCAAATAATATTGCCAAAAAGAAGAAAAAGGGTATGAACTTACGATAGGTACTTACGCTTTTAAATTGGGATGGCAATGAAATGTCAATGATGCTAATTGTTTGAAGTGTCTGAGTGATGCTGCACACTAAACCAATCTTTATATGTTGCCTGAAACTTCCTAAGTAGAACAAAGTTTCATGAATAACTTCACTTTTATTTCTGTCATTTTAAAATATTGTATGAGTCTGGGAGTCCCAGACTTTGCGGGTAACAGAGAAAGTCTGGAGGAAGCAAGACTCTCCCTTGATTGATGAGGAACAAGTTAGAGATCAGTTAGGTAAACTGGATATCCACAAGTCTATCGGGCCTGATGGGATGCACACGCAAGTGCTGAGGGAGCTGGTGGAAGTCATTGCTGGGCCACTCTCCATCATCTTTGAAAGGTCCTGGAGAACAGGTGAGGTGCCTGAGGACTGGAGGAACACCAATGTCACTCCAGTCTTCAAAAAGGGCAAGAAGGATGACCCGGGAAACTACAGACCGGTCAGCCTCACCTCCATCCCTGGAAAGATGATGGAACAGCTTGTTCTGGGTGTCATCTCAAAGCACCTGGAAGAAAAGAAGGTTATCAGAAGTAGTCAACATGGATTCACCAAGGGGAAGTCATGTCTGACTAATCTGATAGCCTTCTACAATGGCGTGACTGGATGGGTGGATGAGGGCAGGGCAGTGGATGTTGTCTACCTTGACTTCAGCAAGGCTGTTGACACTGTCTCCCACATCATCCTCACCGGCAAGATTAGGAAGTGTGGGTTAGATGAATGGACAGTGCAGTGGATTGAACAATGGCTGGCAGATAGAGCTCAGAGGGTTGTGGTTAGTGGTGCAGAGTCTAGTTGGAGGTCAGTAACAAGTGGTGTCCCTCAGGGGTCAGTACTGTGTCCAGTCCTGTTCAATATATTCATCAATGACCTGGATGAAGGGATAAAGTGTACCATAAGCAAGTTTGCTGATGACACTAAACTGGGAGGAGTGGCTGACACGCCAGAAGGCTGTGCTGCTTTACAGCTTGACCTGGACAGGCTGGAGAGTTGGGCAGAGAGGAACCTCATGAAATTCAACAAGGGTAAATGTAGGGTACTGCATCTGGGGAGGAATAACCCCATGCATCAGTACAGGTTGGGGGCTGACCTCCTGGAGAGCAGCTCTGTGGAAAGGGACCTGGGAGTCCTGGTGGACAACAGGATGACCATGAGCCAGCAATGTGCCCTGGTGGCCAAGAAGG
>VUYV01000085.1:3109954-3147312 GCA_008711295.1 Anarhynchus alexandrinus | reverse complement strand
TCTTTTTTCAGTGGTGCCCAGTGATAGGACAAGAGGTAACGGACACAAACTTGAACATAGGAAGTTCCATCTTAACGTGAGAAGGAACTTTACTTTGAGGGTGGCAGAGCACTGGAACAGGCTGCCCAGAGAGGTTGTGGAGTCTCCCACTCTAGAGACAGTCAAAACCCGCCTGGATGCCGTCCTGTGCAACTTGCTGTAGGTGACCCTGCTCTGGCAGGGAGGTTGGACTAGATGATCTCCAGAGGTCCTTTCCAACCCTGACCATTCTGTGACTCTGTATGCATTTTTGTGAATATGGAAAAATGCATACAATTTATTTATTTATTTTCTTTCTTTATTTTTACCTTTATTTTTACCTAATTGTGGGACAGGTGAAATGGCAGTCCGAAAATTGGAGAGAGGTATAAATCTTCTTTCTAACTGTAGGCACAGAATTTAATCTATTAGGGCACCAGTTCCACCTTTTTATGCCTCCATTTCCTCACTCTGAAGAGGTACTAGACCAGACCAACCGTGGCTAAAAATGACATTAAATTTGGACTCTCTACCAGATGTACCGTGAGGTAAATCCTTTCATTAGAAAATGTGATAGTTCATTGTTTTAGGTAGAATTAATACTTTTTTTCCAGAAATCTTTCTTCTGCAGTGTTTATTTTACTCTTTTTATATTTTTGTGTTTATATATTTCTTTTCTAAGTTTTGGAAGAGGAACTAATGATTTTATTGCTACAGAAAACAAACTGCAACAACATTTATGCAACAATCGTGTTTAGTTTTGATGTGGCTTTTTTCAGCTTTTGTCATTTTTTCTTTGCCATTGAGTTTTCACAGTAGGAGGGGGGACTATACAGTAAGCTATAATTATGAATCCTATGGAAAAGCAGGGGTAGTAAAGGATAAACACAGTATCCTGTCAGGAAATACTGCTTTGTGGGGAAAAAAAAAAAAAAAAGAAGTTCTCCTAGATCAATATTTGACAAAGAAAATTTGTTGTGCATTTGTTTGAAATCTATTTCTAGCAACAGTAGCACAGTTCACTTGTTCCTACACTGTGCTGTATCTTGTCATTTTACATGCTAATCTCGCATCAATTTCTATTCAATTTTTTATGCATGGGAATTAAGTCACATTGTCAGTACTTAAATTTGCAGTGGATGGCATGAGTCAGTTCTTCCCCACTCCAGGCTGTAGTTTCTCAAGACTGGAAGCTTGTGCCCTGTGATACAGGAACCTTGTACAGTCAATGAGGTGCAGGTGAGAAAGCGACTGGATCAGCAGGAGAGCAGAGCAAACAATAAGTGTATGCAAAGATCAGTCTAACTGCAACCTGAGAATCTCGGTTGTGAATGAGAATTGACCCTATTTTCTTTGGCTCTGTGTCAGCATAGAAAAAACCCAACCTCTTGCCTGCATGCTTTTGCAGTCTAAGAAAACTGAGTCAATATTCTGTCAACACAGAGGAACCAAAAGGAGCCTCCTGCCTGAAAGCCACAGTACTTCTGAGGCAGAAGTGACTTCGTGCTGAACCTCTGCAAGGCTAGTCCTTAATGGGAATATCTGGGCCAGAGAAAATATTAGTTAACACTCCACTGCTTTGGCTTCTGTTGTGAATAGTATGTCAATTGTAAGAAAACAGTGGTGTTTACACCTCTATTAATCACCTGAGCAAGTATTTCATGAAATATATTAATTGGAGTATTAATCGAAATTTTAATGAGATTTCCCATTGGGGGTGTTAGCCCCAGAAGAGAGTAATATTTTTAATGTTCTTATTCTAATGTTTCTTAAGGCTACTGACTGGATGCATAATGGAAATATGTTAACAGCAAGCAGGATTCCCATAGTAAATCTGAGGTGTCCGTAATCCCTTAGAGGTTCTCAGTGTAGGCGGGAACGTCTTGTCCAGGGTTCACATGAAGCAAAGTAGACATGCTCTGAAGAAAACCAAATAATGAAGACAATTCTGAGAATGTGTTCTTGAGTGAATTTGATTCTATGTTTGTTTGTAATATGTGTAAACATGAAGGGATAAAAGGGAGTGCCTGAATGTGAACTATTGTTAGGAAAAGCAAAACTCGCTGCAGAATAGGAAAAAACAACTAAAGAACTAAAACAAATGAAGAAACAAAGGGTACGCAGGTGCAGAACTTGCAAAAAGGAAAAAAAAAGTTTATTTGAAGGTTTTACAATTTAAAAACAGAGATTTAAAAGTAAACCTCTGTTTCCTTATTGTTCTGAAGAACCAGAATATAATTTACAGTTATTTACTCCCCTCCTCTTTGATGCTTCTAACTGTCAAGTTGCAGTGATTAATTTTGCTGATGAGAGAGTAATTTTCCTCTAATTTTGAGTTGTCTTCTTTTTCTTTGCTTACCTCTTATATGGGTCTCTACTTCTTCCTTATCTAGGTGGTTCAATATGGATTTAGGAACTTTGTATACTGTAGGTTTTAGCCTTAAAGAATGGATACTCGATGAATATTTCCAGTGTTGTTAGTAAAACAAGCAATCATTTAGAAAACCCAAACAAAATCCAGGCCACAGGGGACCTAGACATATATAGTAAGAAAGTGCTTCTGCCATGAACAATATATATTCTAAAGGGACCAAATAATATCCAAATTATCTCATTTAAGAATGTGGGATGAAGAACAGAGCAATGAAGTGACTTCCTTAATGGTTTAGGTCTGAGCTACGAATAGAATCCAGACTGCCTGCCTCCCCAGGCAGGGCATTCAAACAGATTGCCCTTCTCTCCTCTTGAGCAATAAGTGAGGGCTACCTGTTTAACAGCCTGGACTTGATGATGTGTACACTGTATGTTTTGCTTAATGAATTGTTTTTTACCATAATGGGGGTCTTTTTTTAAAGAATGAATGTTGTAACTCATTAATGATAAATTATTTACGGGTTCAATGTATCACTGCTGGAATGATACTTCTTCCTTATCAAAGTGACCAGGTCATGTGAGAAGACACTGGTATTTATTTTTCAGGGAATAAGTACCAGAAAATGCTGCACAGAATGTCCTTTCCTATGAAGCCCTTGTTAACATTCACCCCTGAAATTCCTGGTCTAAGTCTGAAGGAGTGAAAATAAATTTCACCTCTAGTATGGTTTAGAATACAGATGCAAAAGTCCATTTTTTTGGAGTTAGTATTGTCTAGTGTGTACTGCAGAGAACTCATCTTTTAAAACCAGCCATGGTGATATAATGATATATGTCCTAAGGAAATGTTCTTACAATTTACCTTTATAAAATAAATTTTCCAGTGATGAATTAGAATTAGAATTAGAATTAGAATTAGAATTAGAATTTTAGAATTAGAATTAGAATTAGAATTAGAATTAGAAATCAAGCCCTGCTGGAGGCTGAATTGGGTAGCTTTTAGCCTGAGAGATACAAAACTTGGAAAAACCTGCCTGGCATGCCGTCATTTTCAATTGACCTTCGGGAAGGGTTGTCCAAGGCAGAAACAAAAAAATTACCTAAAATTAAAAATTAAACTAAACAATGTTTAGAAAACACTGGAACTCCCAGAAGATAATAAATTTGTTACCTAATTCCATAGAAAGTGAATAGAAAGGTGAGCCGTAAGATATGTAGAGATGGGGGTTTCTTTGCCTTCTTTTACCTAATACAATAACTATGATAAAAGTTTGATAGAGTTTGCACACTACATATTCTCAGACATATCCTTAAGCTGTTCTTAATGAATGCCATTCTCATTAATTTAAATGCAACTTACATGCAGACAGCAATAAGATAATTGAATAAGTTCTTCATTTAGAAGCAGTTTATATGGTTATTCCACATGAAGTAGCAGGGCGATAAATTGTAAAAATCAGGACAGAGATATGAATTTTCAGAGACAGATTTAAGAGCAATAACTGCTAATCTCCAGTAGTTAGTCATTGCTTTAATTCTGAGAGGGTCTTTGGGGTGGGAGGGAAAATCCTCGCTGTTTTTCAAAGGAGGAAAATCAGCCTGGTTTTGAAGGACTATAAATTTATTTTCCTAAGTCCAACTGGCTTCCAGCAGAGACTCCATCTGTATGGTAATTAAACCTTTTGGAGCAGGACCTCTCCTTTTGTTTTGTGCCTGCACAGCACTAAGCATAACAAAGTTCTGGAGTGCTGTAGCAATAAAAATGTGGGATAATAGTAATCCACTGGGAAGAACATTGGGCAGACTATAAGATGTATGAAGCTAATATAGCCTTTCAAGGACATTATATCAAAAAAGAAAAATCCTTCTTTCTGCTACTGCTCAGTTCAGGAACTTCTTGTATTTGTTGTTAGGATACCTGCCATCCAAAAATTAGCTTTGTGCAAAGGGTTACCTCTCTTCTCATTCATTTGGGTAGTTTTCCTTGTGCTCATTCTTGAGTTTTGCTTTCAATTGCCTCTAATTCCCATTTAAACGTCATGTCTGAATGACCCAGCATTGCAAAGCAACTTCTGTTGAAATAGGTTTTTTTCACCAATATCATGTCAAAACTTTTAGATATAGAGAAGTTCTCAGGCTTAAATATAAAACCACAAACCTGTCTGCTCCCTTACTGGAGTTTGCTCCAAAGCATTATTAACCTAAGATTAGAATCTCTACCAATATGGAAGCTGAACTTACCTGGTTTAGTTTTTGTGGTATTTTAGGTCAAGCTTATAGAGAAAGCATTAAATTCCTCATTTTGAAATATTTTAGCAGAAGGAGCCCTTATTGTAAGTAATACCTGATAATGGATTTCTACCACTCTGTGTCAAAATCAGCAATGTTGTGACCTCTTTAAGAATGTTTAAAATCAGAAGAAATCTGGAATTTCTTTGCCCCCCCCCAAAAAAAAACCCAACCAACCCAACCCTCCTCCCAAACAGTTATAGGCCTTTTTTTGTAATAAGACAGGGAAAAGTGGGTTTTTTTATAGTTTACTTGGTGTAAAATAACTGAATTTCAGCAAACCTGGCTTCTAGCCAGGCTTTGTATGAGTATATTTGTCTAACACAAATAATTCAGTGTTTAATACTGTATTGGAACTGCATTCTTAACTGCTTAGTACTTAGTGTCTTTAAGAAAAAAATCCCAAATCAAAACAAATAACATTGAACAAGTCAGGGATTAGCTTAATGTCTAAAAGTACCAAGGCTATGGGTAGTAAACTGATTTTTCAACATACTAGGGTATGCAAGGAAGCTCATGTCCCTGCCATCTATACCTAAATTTGGTTTGGAATGTTCTGTTTTTTTTCTAGGAATCTGGTTCATAAGATGTTCTCAGCCAAGCACCACTGCCTGAACAACATATGCGCATAGGCAGGTGGGTACAACTTTGAACATTATAAATGTATTTTAAATATAACTGCAAAAGTTTCACTTACACCATGATGATAATAAGGAGGAGGAGATTTTTTTGTGTATTATTTAGTGTTACTGCAATGAAACAATCTACTTACTTAAAGCATAAATTTGTTCATCCCTCATGATGTTGGTTGGCGTTGAGAGAGAAGGGGTCATCCTGTAACAGCAAAAGTTTCACTCAGTATTTAGTTGGTTGTGGAACCAATGAAAAAACAGATGTAGAACAAGGTTCTCCACCAGCTAACAGGAGGGAGAAGACAATCAAGTTGTTAAAGCTGAGTCCTTGATGTGCTGGCCGCTTTGTCCTCATGCACTGGAGAGGGAGGATGTAGGATATTTCTTTGAAGAACAGGTGTAAAGGGTATTTGGTATATCACTCTTTGTGCTCTTCCTAATGGCATTAGCCAGAGAGCAACTAGTTACGAACCCTTCTTTATGCATGCAGTCTATATTGAAATTAGACCGTATTAGAAACCTGTTTGCAGTAGCTGAATTTTGCTGAAGTTGCTGTGTAAGTCCAACTTCTCCCCTATCCCGCCTATTTCTCTAAGAGGCTTTCTCTATTGTTCAATAATAGTTATTTTCATTGCTTAGGATTATTCACTAAAACCTTGTGTTAATTTATATGATCTGAAAATTTTAAAAATTAATGAAGACCTTTACAGGTATACCTTTTTTTTTTTTTTCCAGTTATGGCTTGAATATTACTCTTTTGAGTAGACAAAATTACTATGCAAATTTTTATATCTTTTGCATGTTTTTCTTTTTCACTCAAACTATGGCCCCAGTCTAGCTGCTTTGTTTGTTTCTTTTATTAGACTTTCTGCTATAGCTTTTTTAGTTCTAATTAAGTATTATGAAATGAATTTCTTACAAATAATACTTATGTGGTTTCACTGCAAGACAGATAAATTTGCAGTATAGGAAGGGTAGATAGAACCACTTATCGTATTAAAGTTTCCTGGAAACTCTTCTTATATGATTGCATTTTCTGCTGCTTATAACTTTATGAAACTCTGATTTGGGGGATTTATTTTCTTTTTTAGATGTCTGCCTAAGTCTGAGATTTCACTAAAAAATACAACCAAAATGTTTTAGACATTTCCAAGGAGTTGGTCCCTACTGAGTTTGAAATCTCTCCAGAGATGATTGCTGATATTGATGATATGGTAGGTGAGGGTTTTTTTTCTTTCCTTTTCACAATTCAATGAGGTTTTAACCATAGTCCATTCTGGTAAATACCAAAGCTGTGTTTTTACTGAAGTTGATATTTTAACAATTGATTAATCACCCTGCATATCTTCTTTGTAGTGTATACAACCTGAAACCAGTTATTATTTTACATTTCCATTATGGTTGCACACATAGTCCTCAGCCAACTTGTGAGTGTGCTGTGCTGAATATAGTACAAGCACCAACAATCAGTGTCTGCTGCAGAGAATCATGAAATTATGAAAGTAAGTCCTAAGCCCTCTTAAAAAAACAGGCCTTTTCACAGCACCTCAGAGAGACACGCTCTAAATTATGATACTTAAAATTGCTTCCAATGCCATTAAAAAAATCATAGTAGTTAAACTATTCCTATTGTTCTTTCAACTTTTTGGAGTTGTAATAAGAGACCTCGTGGATTCTGTATTCATTTCTTTAAGTACTGTATTGTGTTTATGGCAGCGGTGATCAAAACTTCGGGGTTCATATCTGTTGTTCCAAGTTATATTCACCTCTTATGTATGTATTACTACCTAACATGAGCAGGAGGAGCCCCCTTTGGCTTTTTTTAATTCTCTCTTTTTTCTTCCTTTTTATTTTTTAAACAATTTTCTTGGTTTTAGCAGCAGCATATTAATTCCTATGAGTTTTGCAGTAATTTTAAAATTTTAACTTTTGTTAAAGATGGTGTGAAGAATTCTCCTGGCATATACACAACTCATGCAATGGGACATTGAGATACTGCTATAAAAGTTAAAGAACTGAAGAAATCAAAACAGCCAAGTAAATGCTATCTCATATTGACAAAGATTGAATTGCAACACGTTGCTGTTTTTATCCACAATTTTTATGATTAAGTTCTTAATCTGATGTAAATCAGATAACTGCAGTGGAGCTACACTGACCCAAACCAGCTGTAAAGCTTTTGGTAATTTCCATAAATTACAGCCTGGCTTCCAAGCACTCCTGTTTTCAGTTTTATAAATCAAAGCCCAAACGGTGAGTTTTGACTGTTCTGAGAGTTGGCATCATAAACTCTCAGTCCCAAAACATCTTGCACTGAGCAGAGAGGTGGAGTGTATTGACTGAAGCATATAGAGCAGCTTACAGCACATTTATTGGAGATCTAGGATCTGCTCTTTCTTCCATTATGAAATAGAAGTATTCATACATTTATGGAAACTCTCTCCATGATTTTTGCAAGGTGGAAGGGTTTCAACAGGCAAAATTTACAACTACTCAGAGCTCTGTACATTTCTTACAAATGGAAAATACCTTGAGATATCATCAAGGTATTATAGATTATAGCAGAAAGAAGCAGGAGTTTGTTCTTAAAGAAATTGGGTCATCCGTGATCAGACATAGTCAGAGATTTCATTAGAAAGAAGCATTATGTATCTGAGTTGCTTTACCAAAGTTCTATTATGAACCTGCTGTAACAGTTGCTGTAAACATCAAGATTGTAGAGAAAAGATTTTAAAACATAAATGAATTGTAAACTGAAGAGTATGAAAAAAGAAGTAATAACTGGGGGCATTTGTATTTTTTTAAAAACAGTGGCACTTTTTCATGTGTGTATTGGCAATATTTCATAAATATGCATGTTCAATAACTGTATAAATAATAGGATGGATAAGTCTTAATTTGATTGAATTTCATCTTTTACTGTTATCCTAGTAGTAGTTCACATTTTTTATCTTCAGCATTTTGGACCCAATTTTATAATCTTTTCCACACTAGTGAGCAATTACTTCAGCAAATAGTTTTGTTGCTGGAGTCAATAGGATTAATCATTTTAAGGATGTGCTCAATAAAGTGTTCCAAAATTGAGCCCTTCATCTTGCACTGTGTGTGACTATGGAGCACTCTTATCTTCCCTTTAAAGAACATTGCAAGCTTTTACTAATTTGCCGGGAAACCACTGTTCAAAAACCTAATGCATGTAATAAGTAAACAAGGAAATGTTAAGAAAACATAAAAATGTTTGTAGAACTGCCAAGTTATTTTAAGCTTTGGAAATGATCTCATAATATGGAAAAATAAAAAGGAATGTAAATGACTGACTTAATAAAAGGTGAAAAATTGCAGAAGTTGAATTGGTATAATTTTTCTTCCTGATAGAATTCCCGATCTTTTTGATGAATGATTCAAAGGAAATTGTTGTGCTTATCATTTAAAACCATAATCAATGATCAATTCTCCAATTTTTGGCGATGATGTTGTTAGCAGTTTTCTCATTCTGTTGTGTCAATATACCTGACAATCGGTAACATAGAGCAATACAAGAAATAACCTATTGTACATTTTTTTGTCTGTTTCAGAGCACAGCTTCAGTCCCCACTATCAAAGCATGAGATCAGCTTTAACTGCAATCTGTTTAGCATCCAGCATGGTGTTCCAAACAAACCCCATCTTTTCTTCCTTCCAGCATTTGAAGGCATTTTCATTGGCTTCCCTGACAGTAAGATTACTCATCTGAGTCCTCTCCTTCTGACATCTACAGTAAGTAATTACACAGTAAATTAACACACATTAATATATGACATGCCTTGGTAACAGTGCATGAGGTCGTATAATTCTTTTTCCTATCTTTTTTCTTCTTGTACTTATTTTTTATTCATTGGATCACTTATCAGCTAAGATTATAAATACTTCTTTCATTGTTATCAGTAAAAAAAATTTCTTTTATTTAGGGAATTTATTGCTTAATAAAAGCAGGAGAATACTCAGGAGAATCAGTGAAAAAGAATCTTTTTTTCCTGAGAGTGATATGTTGGAGAATTTTGAATTTTCAAAACCATAACTATCATCCAGGAACCAGAAGTTCCTGGAAAAAAATCTTGAGGTGTTACAAATTTTTCTTCAGCACACAAGCAAAGTTTGAACAAAATAAAAATGTTTTTGACAAAGAGAAATGAGTCTCAAAGTTAAATTGCAAAGTTTGAGAAGTACATGTTAATAATATAACAATTCTGCTTTTAAAGCACATAGTGAAATGATAGTTTAGAAATCCCTTTTTTTTTTTTCACAGCCTTCCTGGCTTCTCTTCTCTACAGCTGGTTTCTAGTTGGTTTAGTATTTGACATCAAGCACATTTCTAAATGAATTCTGAAAAATGACTTGGGAATTGTCAGATGATGGAAGATCAGTCTCAGATGCCCTGAATAAATGGAAAAAAGGCTTGGGTTTGGTGCTTTGTGAAATACAGGTATTGGCTGATAGAGCAGAATTACATTACCATATGAAAATGTTCCAGGTTAAATTTTCAAAAACATAAATGGTATCACATAAAATGATATTTTCCTGTTTAAGTGGGATAGAAAATGAAAATTGACTTTGACTTTTGTTCAATTAGACATATGTCTTGGGAAAAATTCACCTAAATTGACCTTAAAAATCTGGAATTCGGTTGCTAAAAAGTCCATTGAGCAAACTCTTCTGCCTTTTGTCAAAAAATGGGCTGAGAGTTTTATATGGCATGTAAAGCTCTATTTTTACATTGGATAACTTGGTGAATTTCCTGTAAAGTCACTAAGAGCCTGTGAATGTTCAGTCATTCTATCCACAAGGTTACAACAAGGGACACAGTTTTGAAACTGACACTCAGAATTATGTGTACAGTTCTTTGCCATTCTGCGAGAGAAATATTCCGTGCTTATTTTGGATCTTTTATGACATACTGTGCACTACACATATTTAGAATCAAATCCTTTGGAATCAACATGCGAATGTAACGGTGTTGATGTAAAGGCCCAAACTCTGGCTTTTCACAACATATCAGTTCATAAGATCCACTGATCAGTAACTTTGATCCAAAGCTTTTAAGGACACTTTCCTGCACGTATCGAAGCAACCTATTTTTGCACTAACATTGTATACAAAAGAAGCTATTTTGGTGTGATTCATACTCTGTTTTTATAAACACAGTAATAATTTCTTCACCAAATGATGTTTCCACTAAATATGGAAGAAATGAACAATATAGGTTCTTAAATATCTTCATGTTAACATGTTCTATCATGAAATTCAATAATAATTGTTTACCAGTCTAACTGAGATGAGTCTTTTGTGCCTCTCTAGCTAAAGTAACTCACCATCATATCGTACTGTCACTTTGTACTGCCCTGTTGGCTTCACGGGCTTTGCGAGGCACTGGCTACACAAACCCATAGGCGTGTTACCCTGGCTGCCCTAGCCACCCCAGTTCAATTTGTGCAGAATATTGCCGGTAAGATCTTTTACTATGCCCATTAGTCAGATGATATCCTTCTTCTCACTTCTTTCTTTCCAACCTCTTTCAATCTATTTGGCTGCCATACCTACAGGCTTTTCCCCTAAGGCAAGTTATCAAATAACTGCTATTATCTTGAATACAGTAACAAAAAGAGATTACATTATTATTGGCTAGAATTTTCTGATTTTCCTGATCTTTTTTTCAGTTTGGTTTGGGTTGTGGTGGTTTTTATTGGTTGGTTGTTTTGTGTTTGTGTTTGGTTTGTTTTTTTTTTGGGGGGGGGGAGGTGTTTGGTTTGGTTTTTGTTTGTTTGTTTGCTTGTTTTCTGATAAAACTATAAACTCTCCAGTGTAAAGGCAGGGTCTCTCCAGATTCGTACAGCATGTAGTCCTGATCCTTGATGGAGTTTTGAATATTACAGAATACAAATAAATGGTGATAATAAATAATAATTTACTCTTTTAAGCACTGATTATTACTATTAAGGTGGAATTAATAACAGTTTTGTGTGAGAGTTCATTCTGGGTGAAAAAAAAAAACAACTAACAATAAAAAGCACATCATCTCTTATTGCAGCCAAATATTTGTAAACTGAAGTTGCTGAGAGCCTCAGTGTTAACAGTCATCTTGCAAACAGATGGGACAGTCCTGTGTTTGTGAACTTTTGCCCTAGGAAGCAAGAGGGTAAAGGAAAGGAGGGAGGAGAAAATAGAATAAATGGTCAGTAATTATTACTTATTGTACAGTATCACCTTGCAATTGTTGTTTCATTCAGGCACATGTATTTAATAAAATTCTAGAAATAGTTTCAGAGTAATTCAGATACACCAGATAGGTGTCAATTTGAAAATTGCCATTGGGTGTCTGTATAATTGTTGGGTTGGTTCCTTTTTCTTAGCCACAGTAAACAGAATGACAGAGTGGTATGCTAGACTTAATGATGTCATAGATTAAATTATGTTCTATAAACAGAAATTTATACCCTGTACTTTCAGCTGAACTGAAAAATAATTTAAAATTTGGAATAAAGAGTCTGCACTTTTTATCTCTTTAAATCTGCTTTGAAGTCTAAATCAATTAAATTCACAGGGTTTGTGAGGGTGTCTTAGTATGGTCTAAAATTTAGGCGAGAAAGTAATGTATTTAAGAATGATCAGTTTGCTGTGCAGTAATGTTAAGTGCTCCTCTACTTTAAAAAGTTAACTTAGCTGCAGAATATTTTCTTTTTTGATGTCCTAGAATTCCCTATACGTCTTGGATGCCACTAATGCAGGTTGTTGATATTCACTGTTAGGTTTTTTACATCCTGGCCCATAACTGGCAATGCCACACTGTTTCATACACAGTAAAATGGTTACTGCTTTCAAATCTGGTTAGGTAGGAAGTATTTTCTCCAGAGATTCATACATTAAATCTATCAGTGGTTTTGTTCATTACCTTATGCTTTCTGAAATATGCTTTATTATTTTGCAGCATCCTAACATGCTCATCGTATGTCTCTCAAACTCCACTGGCACTATCCCTCCAACCATTACAAATTGTCCCCAGGCTATCACTGCAACCACTGAGACACATCCAGTACAAGTCAACAGGGAATAACCTGAAATTAATGCCAAAGGTGGAGATGCTTCTATATCCAATGCCTCCTGCTTCCAGTACAGAAGTTGGTGGGTTCAGTATACAGCCCATGATGAAGCTGGAAACACAGCCTTTTGCTGCTTTAAAGTAATCATCAAGAGTAAGTACTATTTTAGGATAAGACTTAACAAATTTGAATCTGGCTACTGCCACCTCTTTCACAGTTCAGTTTCCAGTACCAAACTCAGTATACGTGTCTGTTTCCATGCATAGTTTGATATCAGGTCCCCTATACCAAATAGCATGAATATTTTAGATTTAAAAACAGTTTTCTGCCTAAAACTTTTGATGCTGGTGAACCAGCTCCTTCATGGATTATCACTTTATTAGTTCAGGGAAACACTTGTTTACTAGGAAATAATTTTTATAAAAACTGTTATTTTACCATTTGCTTGAGTCATAATCACTTGAGGGCTTGGGTGACCAATGACCTCTCAGTGTCTTCACCTCAGTCTGATCACTGTGCTTGATGCCGTGGACAGGCTCCTGTAACATTTGTATTTTCACGGATAAAGCACTGCATTTACACAGTGAGGATTTACAACATTTTAGAATGCAACGATGAAATACGCTGACCAATAATATGATGATGTGGTATCTCAACTACACACCTGCTTGGAAAGCTATTGCTGTTATTGCAGCCCCTTTGTGGAACATTATGCCCGTGTGGATACTGTTTTTAAGCACTTCATTACAAGCTCTGGTCACTTGTTCAGCAAAGGTAAGTTTAAAGTTGTTTAAGCTGTGTGACCAGGTTCAAACTTGGTGCCAAAGTGACTGAGGTATGCATAGAAACACCATTATGCCTTTCTTCAGGAGAAACTACTTCTTCCCACAGAGGATTGAGAGGGCCAAGGGGGTGGTAGATATGGTAAAGAACATTTGTAAATCTTATTACTTCCGCTTGGGAGTCTATCATCTCCAGTAACACACATGTTTTTAAACTAATCTAAGAATGTTCCCATAAAGGATTAATAGCATTTAAGCACTAGACTGATTATCAATCCTATTTTTGTAGCTCAGCACTTTAATATGCAGAAACAGAACGCTTTCTAGTCAGCAGAACTTTTGAGAAGGTTTTCAAGCTTGTAATTGCTCTAAATTCAATGAGCATTTTTAAAATGCAACCAAATGTTCTGAATTAAGGTTGTAACACTGAAAAAGCAGTTACTATAAAAATGAAAAAAAAGAACGCTACTTCCTCTGGCTTGGTTTCTTGTAGAAGCCAAAGTATGACTACAAAGCTTCATTGACATGATGGCAGAACATGAGAGAGGTTTATTGAGTATGGGAATTACTTCCAATAAATCATCAGGAATGGCTTTAACAGAACTTCCAAAAAGCTTTTTGAGATGTTTGGAATTTGCATGTTCTCTTTGATTTCAGGTATATTAAAAAGTCCTACAAACATATTCAGCACTAGTTAGCCTTATATTCTACACATATCATCATTTAACCTACTTTTAAAATTCTGTGGGAATAGTCTTATGCTTATTTCATTGTGAGATTCAGATAGAAGTTGTGGGGTTTTGGGGTTGTTTTTTTTTGTAATTATATGTACATGTATTTCAAACATATTTTATGAAAATATAATTTATTACCTGCCAAACCTGAGCAGAACTTCACTTTGGGGAGGAAAATCAAAACAAGGTTAAGGTTGAAGGTGCTGTTAACGTCTTTGACAGTGGTTTGCTGTAAATGGTTCTACCTCTTTGAATGTAGATATCTGAATCCTACAAGAAATTCATAATGTTTTTAGTTGGCTTGTACATATTGTTTAGGAGTAAAGTAATGACATAGGTTTTCTTAGCCAGAATAATACTGCACAGATTGTAACCAGACAAGATGACTGGGTTATTCAAGCGCTCTCTCATTTATTTTAGAAAATTAGTTTGGCTGCTTATCAGGAAGTGACTTCAGTAAGGAAGCACAGTAATTCAGTTATCAAAAACTCCTTTTTCTAACTCTTCCAACAAAATGCATATGAACTCAGCGTAAGAAAAACAGCTTCTTGTCTTCAATAACTCATTATGTTTCATGCAGCACAATTCACCCTAGAAAGTTTATCTGTCATGGGGGAGGCAGGGGGAAGAATGAAAATTCTAAGAGCACCTGAAATATATCATTCCATTACAGGCAGTGATACTATTTCCAGGCAAAGTAGCTCAGTCATCTGTTTGGAGGAAATTCCTCCAGGCCCCAGGTCTTGTACCCTTCGTTCCTGATTGTCTTGAGACAAGCAATCAGAAAATCTCTAGCTTGGGGACCATATTTTCCCCAGGGCTGCTGTTGCTTTTTATCAAACACTGAATTTGGATTGCTGAAATTGCAATGTGTCCACTAAAGATTGCTGTTAATATATTTTAAGGAACTGAAATAATGATAAAAATTGGAGAATGTTCAGAGCAATTCACAGTCGCTGTTCAAAGTTCACACTCTCTTGCTGTCAGTGAGAAGGAAAACAGCCATATAAGAGTCAATTCAGAAAAATACATGACAGGCAGCAGAAGTCTCTTTCTTAAGAGGAAATCTAGCTTGTAGAAAGCTTCTGATGCCTATGGGTAATTTTTTTCCCCCAGTTTTTACTTTCTTTTCGTCGCCTACATAAATTCAAGACAACAATTATCCATACTATGGGTTGAAAAAAAAGCAGCGTACAAGTCCTCTGTACTTTCATTTTGGTAAACCAGTCATCTTCACTCTACTTTCAGTATCACCATACACGGCTTCAACATATGAATACATATTCATACATAATTCATACCTAACCTCTATGAATCATGTGACAGATAAACTCATCATATATCAATGCAGTTGTTGGAAAGAACTAATTTTTTAATATCCATTTAAAGTATAAGGACCATATGGGGTTTCTTGTTACTGAGAATACATAGCCTTTCCAATATGCTTTTCATGTGTGGTCAGCAAGATTTGTTAAGTACTCTTATAGCCATTCTGCAACTAACATGAAGAAAGGTGTAAGCAGAGCCTAGCACTCCTGTGGCCATAGTTGGGTATTTATCATTTTGGGGAGATATATAGAGAAACAGTTATAGGTACTTTGTTGTAGGAGAAAACAAAAACATCCAAAGGTCCTTGCTGTATGAGAAGACTCAAAATAATTAAAGAAAGGGAAGATGTTAACTCCTTTAAAAATAATATTCAAGATAGCTATGTTAGATGTTTTTCCAACAGTTGGTACTTTCCTGTGCTAATTTAAAGAAACTGGCAGAATACAAAATTGTGGCCTTTTGGACTCTCTGTTGCATCAGGCTGCAATTTTACTACTTCTCAGCACTTCAGATATGTTACTGAACACAAGGCAAATGTAATCACATAGCGATTTAGTTAGAAACCTAAAAGAGGAAACAGGACATCATCACAGAGGCTCAGAACAACATTGGAAAGAAACAGGAATGTCAGCCTATAGCTAAATGACAATGTAACTTATGATACTGGATATAATAATCTTGGGGAAGAGGTGAATGCGCAAAGGTTTAGGTCAAAGTAAGCATCCTGCCTGCCTCAGCTGACAGAGCGTATCGATTGCTTTGGAAGGGTGCCTTCATGGAGACATTTTTGCCTAACCTAGCTGCATGAATCAGCAATCTGACACTGCTGCTTTGCAATGGGCTGAGAGCTGGACCGAGGTCTTACTGTGTAGTCTGAGTAGTTATGTTACTGGGACAACAAGTGTAAACTTCAGCTGTTTGGAGACCTTTCCAAGAAGAATGAGAATACTGGCACAGTCCTGCTATAAGCAAAACTGGAGTTTTGCAGCTTGTGCATCACAGACCCTAACAAATCTTAGTGTTATTGTGATCAGATAAAGAAAAATATTTGTAATCTATTTGGGTTGGGCTGGGGAAAAAAAGTCTGGAGTCATGGAAGGGCTATGTTGTTTGAAACTGTCTGAAAGGAAAAATTTCTATTGCAAAAATTATCCTGGCAGTTTCTTCTTCTTTCCAATATTAGATAAATGAGTGTTTTAGATACAAAAGCATGATTTGCAAATTGAATATAAACATGAAGGCATTGAGTGCACTGGCTAAGAGGAAAAAGTCCAAAGCATCTGTTTGCTTTGAGTGACATCAGAAAACACAAAACAAACCCACAGTTGTCTTATTTTGCCCTAAAATAAGAATGCTATATTCAAAATATTTTGATAAAATCTACTGCTCAAGGTGAGAAACTCCAAAATATTATTAAAGATGTTAAGACAGTTTGCTGTTATCTCTTGAAGGGTGTTACATGAATATCATTATATATGTTAACTGTTATCAGATTAAGAGTACTGTATAAATTGAGGAAGGTGTTTGTTTAAAGCCATTAGGGAGGTACGTATCTTCCTTAATACCAGAAGTTAGATACAATTAAGTAACCTGAAGTAACCTAGAATATGGGAGAAAACCGTCAAGTAGGCATTAGCTGGTTTTCAGCTGAAATGGGACAGGATACCCACTAGAAGTGGGTTAACTGACACAGTAGATCTGTCTTGTTATATCCAGTGTGCAAATGGAATAGTATGAAAACACTGATAATGTATTGCCAGTATTTTGGGAGGAGAGTCAACTTTGTGAGGAAAGCTGGGGCTGGACCTGTGGGTAGTAACACAAACTACTGAGGCATAATTCTTTATAGTTGATTCAACACCACTACTACAGACTCATCATAAAGCTTAAATACTGTGTTCAGAGGGAGTTAAATAAAAGAAACCTATCCAAAGCCTTTGAAAGATGGCTCAAGAACCTGGAGAAAACAGCTGGTAGGCAAGTAGCTGTCTGCACTTAGAGCAAATCTGAACCGTAGATAGGACTGGGTTATTTATAAGATAGACCTACACTGCAATCAGCAATTTACAATCAAGGTTCTGCACCAGCAATTAAAGCATCTGTGATGAGAATAGCTTTAATCTACTGTGTCTGAGATGACATCACATGTTGACAAAAAGAAAATGTCAGGGTAAAATAAACCTATGGTATGTTCACTGCAATGACAAAAGACCAGAGAGAAGGAAATATGGAAAATTGTAGCATTTCAGAATTTTGCTTTTTGTGTTGTTTTTTTATTTTTTTAGTGAGTGTTCCATATTTTGATTTTGCGTTCTGTATTTTATCAGAGCCTCTTAAAAATAGTGACCTTCTGTCCCGGTAAAATAATTATTTAGTGAATAACTTCAACTTGTTTAAAAGTAAACAATTCTTTCCTTCACTATTTCCTCAATATTTGGAAACTGTCATGCAGTAAATAACTTTAAAAAAAATTAAATGGATTATTTTCTTAGAGGGGAGTTTAGTTACTGTGTTTCTTCTGGAGTGATGGAAATGGAATTTTATCTGTAACATTTATTTTATTGCCATTTGATTTAGAACCTGATCTTTCATGTACTAACAAACCACCTCTGATGGAGACCCCAGCAGCAAAATGAACAAACAGCAGCAATTCTGCATCCTGTTCCATATGAAGGGCACTGATTTCTACCAAAGAGTGCAGGTCTGGCATATTTCTGTCAGATTTCTTATATGACAAATTTCTCTCATTTGGATGCAGCCTGGTGAACGACAAAGCATCATATACCAGAAGCTTGCACAGGTAAGGCACTTTTGAAAATTTCAACAAATTTGATTGCTTAGAGCTTTTTCCTGATTGAAAGCTCGTTGATTAACACATTCACTTGCTGTTATAGAAAATCACATCGAATGAGTGTGACCTAAATTGAGAAAAGAATGGGTTTGTTTTTTTGTCTCCAAGTAGGCTGCCTCTTGGGTGAAGATTCTGATGTCAGATATGCTGAAGTATATTGAGTTCAGAAGAGTTACAGAGGAATAAAGCCAAAGTTACTGGGGAATTGGCTTGAATATATAGCCTGCTTTAATACTCTTGCAAACACTGTAAAATGCTGTAAATTGCAAATACTGTAAAATTGTAAAATACACATATTCCCACGCACAAGATTTTCAGTCACACAGTTCTTGAAGGCTTAAACATAAGATTTCTGCAACAAATTTTGTTGTGTCTTTCAGCAAACCCAGATATCTTCACTTTTTTTTTCTGTAGAAAAATTGACAAGCTAGTACAGTACATTTTTATTATCATGACTATTTGTTGAATGGTGGGCCATACCAGATATGGAGTCATGTGGCAACTGTACAAGAACAATAATTTTTAGCACAAAATTATTACACAAAGATTCTTCAAGGACCTAATGTAGGGGATGCAGATTTATAGATCCAAAATATGCCCTGGAGTCTTGGAGAGCCTTATGTTTTGCTTCCCCATTAGCTACTGCTGGGATAAATGTGCTTGGAAATTTGCCAGAGTAGATATTCCAGAAAAAAATATTTATGGTTAAAATGGTTTAGTTCCAACATGAATAAAGCAAATTGAGAATAAAAACACGCAACCCTCTTTTATTCTAGAGGAACAGTGTCCATGAGGGGAGTTCTGGAATAGCTAGTCTGGAATAGATATTGTGGTAAACTGCCAGTGTATGAAGCACTTGCTGATGTGTACTGTAGTGGGGTTTTTTTACAAAAAAATCTCTTAAAAAAAAAAAAAAGACATCAGATTTTGAAAAGAACACCTTGGCTCTTAGAACAGAGCCAAGATAGACTCGAAGGAGGCAAGAAAACTAAATATTTAAACAAAAGAGGACCAAGATATGTTTGGCCCTGTTCAAATTCACAGGAGGGTTGGAGGTCTCAAGGAGTTCTCATGCAGATGTTCCTATGTGGCTTACAGGAAAGAGTAAGAGGATAATCCAGCACCAGACAGTGTCAACTAAAAAGGATACCTGAACTAGTTTCCTGTCAAGATGGCTGGGTGGTCAGAGACCTTCACTGGACTGACAGGTAAAAAGGGATCATGTCATAAGTTTTTAGCGCTGAGAGTTCAGGTCCTGCCTACGGCTTTCTGGAGTTCTGGCAGGACAGGTGCACCTCTGTTGCACACACATTGCAGGCTTCAGTAGGTCTGAGGCTCACATCTTCTTGTGATTCCAGACTTCAGAGGCAGTTAAACTAATCTGCAGATGAATTGACTTTGAATCTCAAAGCAAAGCAGAATAATTTTAATGACACATAGTTGGAGGGGATATAGTATTGTAATTCCCTGTCACATGGACATGCTTAAGTATTTACAGATGATGAAGAAAGCTTGCAAAAATAAAATGAGAAGTTCAAAGCAAGTGGGGAGAAGCAAGATCTTTTCTGCTGAATTGTGTTTTCTGTCATCACTGAAATGAGAACATGCTGCTCACATCATCTATTTGTTACTGAGGGGATCTCATGCTCTCAATTTTTAAACAGCTATTTGTACTGAAAGGCAATACTATATATCAGAAAAAGTCTGTTTGGCCTTTTTCTGCATTCAAAAGAACATACTGGATTGTATTTCATGTACTTTTAGTATAGCCCTTGAGCTGCACTATTTGAAAAACAGAGTATGAAGATGATGATACAGTAATATCTGCCAGGATTGTACTTTAAATTTAAACATCACTTTTACGCAATGAAGTGTGATCTTGGACCCATAATTATCAAGGAACTGTGCATTATCCGGACTGTTCAGTCACACTGGGTCCAGGGAAAGGAGATTCACTACAGTGTCCTGAAGATGATTGCAATGAGGCAGCAGTGATAAAAACATGCTAATTTTAGCCATAGTGGAACACATTTTTGCCAGGTTGCCTCTGTTGCGCCTTGAAGCCAGATGTACATGGTGTTAATATATCACATCTTTCAGTTCATTGTGGGCCTGAAAACATAATATAATAGGCCTGGAAAAGGTAATCTATAACTTGGGTGTTAGGGTTTTCTGAAAGCACTGTTAATTTGATTTTTCATTGTGTATTTTAATGTACTTCAAAGCATATTATCTCCCTTTGTGGTAACTCACTTTCTCCAGTAAATCTCAATTATTTGCGACTAGAAGAAAACTATGATTTCTTAAGCGTATCTTGCCAAACAGTCTGTCCATCAGTATGCACAGACAACCATCATGCCCATGATTAGAGGACACACCCCTATTGTCAGTTTTAAAGTCTGATGTTTTTCCTGCAAGTAGGTGATAATAAGCTTTCAGAGGCTACTTCAAATAAATGCTTTGAAAGAAATGTATAAGACTTCAAACAAAGATAATGCAGAACCTATAGAAAAGTTACGATGAACGGAGAGGCTGTAGGGTCAGCTGGTCCAATGCAATCAAGCGCATTAGTTGAGATCTATGGTCTCATAGCAGTTGTTAAGAAGTTCGTTAATGGAACATGCCTAAACACATGTTCCATGGATAGACCATATAGATGCTGCTGATTTGTGAATGTGATGGCAATACTAATTCAAGGGTTAGGTGGAAGCAAGCAGGGCAAACTTGTTTTTTTTTTTTATTTAATGATGCAGATCCACATTTATTCAATCCAAACCTGTGCTAGTTCTGTACAATGTAGGTAGTTACAGTTCAGAGTGAACCATTGCTAGACTAGTCATTCTCATTACATTCATATACTGTTGTCTTCAGCTGTAACCAAAGGAGTCATTATTAAAAAATAAAGTATTTTCAACCTTTAAAAAGATCATGCTCACCTCTAGAGTTAGGTTGGTCTAGACATTTTATTTAAACTGCTTTACTTAAGTCTATGGGAACTTTCTTGTCTGGAAACAGGAGATATAGTATTTAAACTCTACAGTAAATACCTTCAACAGTAAATATTGCTTTAACAGAAATAGGAATGATTTCTTTATCTTGGCACCCATTGTAGGGAACTGGGCTGGGTGGCCAAGGAGTTCATCATGTAGAATCACTGTAGTTAAAGCCAGATGATATATGTTGTGGATAAACGAACGAGCCAGGGGAGTTCAAGGGAAGGAAAAGAAAAAAGAGAAGAACGTGTAAAGTTGCTACCCTATCCTTTCTATGTGGGCCGTGCCCACTGATGCTGATGGAAGAATCCTCAGGCTCCCTTTTAACTTTTCCTCTCATCAGCATATGTGTGCACCTGGAAAGTAAGTGGTATCCCTCTGTAAATAGAGGGATAGGCAATTTTGCATTATTCTAAAGTACAATTCTTTTGCAATGATAGAAGGCACACTCTTTTTGGAGTTCTTAAATCACCAACAGTCCCTATCTGTAGAAGTACTCTTTTTTTTTGGGGGGGGGGGGNTAACACTGCTCCCTAGGCTTTGCATGCTAATATTGTCCATGTAGTTGCAGTATTGCCAGTGGCTTGTGAAGTGTTCATGCTGTCTGTGTATGTTTAGTAATCTTTAGCTCTATTTATTTTATGCTTCTGCCGTATTAGAAATACGATGGATTCTTAGATTTGTGTGGCTTTCAACTTGCAGCTGCCTCTGCATGTAGAAACTGATGGGGCTTCCTTCTCCCTTCAGTTGTTTCAACAGCATTAAAAAGGCATAAATGGGGAGTGATTGAGAAGAAGGCCAGAGATTCCACATCACAGCAAGGGGAGTACAGCCAGAAAACCAGCTCAGTGCATTCTTCCTTGCAGGAAGGCCCAATGCCAGTTATTCCCCAGTGCCAGAACAACTTTGCTGAGGAAATGGGTGTGAGTTAAAGACTCTCTGAGGCTTCACTTCCTTCATTCCTGTGCCAAGTGTACCTCAACTGAAACAGAAAGTCAGCGAGTGCTAGTGACTGGCCCACCGCGCTCCTCCTGTGGTCCCAGCACAGCTGGCGGGGCTGGGAAAAAGATGCTAGGCTGGAGCAGTATTACCTCCAGTTCCCAAGACCTTTGGAGATAGCTGGTGGAAGGAAAAGCGTCTTGCAGGGATGTGGATACCCACTGGGTGCTGAGCTTTGGTGAATACTAAGAAATGAGGGGAGGATTTTATTTGGAAAAAAATAGAAAAAAATCATGTCAATGCCAATGAAGTACTGAGGTCTGAGGTGGTGGGAAAGAGAGTAAGGTGTAAAGCAAAATATTTTGCTCAAACTTACATAAAAAGTTGATTCTTGCAATTTAAGAGCTCTCACATTTAAAAAACCACATTACATGACTCTGAAAAAAAAATCTTTTTCCATTATATAATGAAATAACATAACTGTATATAGTGCTGGTATTGTCTGCAACAAAAACATATTTCCAGAATTCTGGTGCTAACAAGTTTCCATTTTTGCTTTCAATATTTTTCTTGTTTCTGTGAAAGCTTCCTGATTCAACTTTCTTCATTAAGAATTTCTTCTATTTCAATTACAGATCATTCTAATCAGCTTTTTAATTACAGCTAGCGCAGGCTAATTACAGCACTCCTGACTGTTATAAACAAGTCCCTGTGGGGAAAAATACGAAAAAAAGAGGTGATTAGCTTTAAATGAAAATGAAAAATAGCTACTGTCATTTTTCACTGTCAAAAAAACAATGGAAACATATTCTATACCTCATAGCAAATACAGATCTGGACTGGAAAGGACTGGTTGGGTTAGAGCCTGAACTTTGCAATTGTCTGAAATTGAATTACACAGGTATTTGCTCTGAAGATTTTAAAGGAAGTGATCTTCTAACTTTCTGAAATCTTGTAGTTAGTCCATTGCATCATCTGCATAAAGTCTATCACAATTATGTTAAACTGAGATGCTTTTTGTAAAAGTTGTGAATATGAAAAACAAGGCAGTATTATTCTACTATATTACGAACCATAGAATAGTAATACAACTTTATTATGATTTTTCAAGTCATCTAAGTCTGAGGTCTCTTGCTGTGAATTTTGTTCTTGTCACAGATTCTGAAGTATCCATGGTGACGATCTACCCTCAGAATAATGAAAGAGACCCTTGAACAAGGAAACTGCTACTGTCATCATCTGCCTGAAATGTGACGGAAGGAGCCAGTGCTTGAGGACAGCTCCTGGAGTCCATCTGGAATCACAAGATGGGAGTCCTTTGTGAGTAACAGAAAAAAATTGGGCTATGGACACTATTCTGTGCAATATATGGCCACAGATCCTTCCGAGAAACCTAGCCAAATGCGGTTTTGAGCTCTCTAAAATGCACGTATTTGGCTCATATTCAAGGTTAGCTAAGTAAAATGTGATTAAGTATTTGTGTTCCTAGCTCTTCATTGCTGTTTAAGGTCTTACGTCTAGTGGAACTCTGGGGACAAAGTCCTTATCATTTGTCTAAGTCTACAAGTATGTGGTATGAAAGGTAAAATATTTTAAATCTTTCTGTAGCACATTAGAAAAATAGGCACAAAATAGTTCATTCTGCCTTTTTTCCCTCTTTACTTTAAATCCAATATACCCAGCAATGTTTTTAGCATGTTTATCATTGTGTTTAAAAATAACACATAGGTATTTCTGTTCAGTGCAATATACTTTTTACTTTTTGTAACATCAAAAGATTGTTCCCTTCTTATTCAGTACTTTTTTCTTCTATATTTATATCCAAAGCTATGGCATGTACAATGGACTGTCACAACATGGAGCAACAGTCTGTGACTACCCTTCTTCAGAAGGAATAGGCCTGATGACCATGGACTTAACTGCATTGTGTCATTGTGTTCCCAGTTTAACAGCGATCCCTATCCAATGCATGCAGGACATTCAGAAGCACTTTCTCTGCTACAGGCACGCATTTGTCAAGTTTCAGTTGCAAATATCGAGGTAAGGAACTAAATAAATATCTGCTTGTATTCAAGCTTATTTCCTACTTTATGTATTTGTACAGTTGATATTTCCTTATGTATATATTTGCTGTAGAACTTTAGGATTCTTTCCTAAACTCTGCCCCAAACTCTGCCCATAGGCCCACCGGCAATTTCAAACCATTTCTCTGCAGAAAAGAGAAGGCTCTTCTAGGTCAGAGAGACAGGAACATTATTACCTTACACTAAGAAGCAGGAGGCTCACCTTCTTGGTCAACTTTTAGCTCCTGCAGAATGCAAACCTCAGTTTAGATTGCCTGCATCCCAGGTGACGGGACTTACCCTTAAAACTTGCTTTAACGGGACAGCACCAGGGAACCCAGCACCTGTGTTCAACTCTTCTTCCCTTGTGGCATTTTTAGTTTGTCAATGATTGGGCAACCTAAATTTCCAGAAAAGGTTGATTGACTTAAATTCGGAATTACCAATAACGTGTAAGCACTTTTTCAGAAAAGATGCTTTAGCGGCTTTGATTTTTCTGTATTTATATTCTGTTAAATTCACATAAAACAATGTATTAAGCTTTATGTGCCAGTACTAATCAGAAGGTATTTTCCCTTTGTAACAGTTTTCATTTAGAAAGTGGTGAGTTTTGTTGAGAGGAAGAAAACTGTGAAATAGTTGTTAGGAACTGTAATTGCAAATGTCTTTACAACTTAGTGTGCACATTTTTTATTTTGGGTAGTGATAAAACTGATTTTAATTTAAAAAACAATCATACATGTAATTTGTCTGAAATGAAGCATGAACTCCATGTGGATGAATCTAAATTCCTCATTTAGGCAGTTTGTTTTAAAAGTTATTAAAAATGTACAGCTGTGGGATGATAGATAATAATTCTAATTATAAATAGGGGGCTCTGAACTTCCAGTCAGGCTCTTGTTACAGTTTAGAGATGAGCTCCTGAAAAAGGGAATGATCGCAGTCTGTAAGGATGAAGTGACAGGGAAAAAACTTTTGCTTTGTTCGTTGATTATTATTTACAGGAGTAGCGTATGTAAAAATAGACCTTACTCAGGCTTTTCTGTGAAATTTCAAAAATGTTATTTTTTTTCTAAGGGTTTTTCTTTTTTTGTGTCCAGACTTGTGTTTGCTTATATGTTAAATGCATTTTGTGTGTTATTGTTATTTCAATATATATAATGCTATTCCTAAAGGTTTCCTAAACTCGCTATTCGTTGCTTCTGGCCTGATATAATAGCTAACATTGTAGCTCTACATAATCTTCATAGTAGCCTTCAGCAGCCACATGCCTGTAGACACTGGAATGCCTGTGGCGGCACATCCACCTGCTTTTCCCCCATCCTCCACTTGCCTATTCTAGTTTCAAGTATGGGTTTGAACACAAATTGTTGCCCCAAACAAAACGTGATACGATGCAGAGTTTTGCATTTGGTTTCAGCTTGTCCTTTCTCAAAAGGTTAATAGTGACTCTCAATGAATAGCAAGCCCACACTTGTAGTCCAACACTAGCTACAAAGAAGCTTACTCGTGTTCACTAGAGTTTTCATTTTAATTCTGTTACTTTGATTCTGTTAATTTATCTTCAATGTGCAGTATATCAGTTTGAAGGCTTAGCGTTAACAATGGCAATTATTCACTTTGGCATGTATTTGGTCCACTAGTTCAAAGTGAATTTTGTATTTTCTTTGCACATTTTTTTTTTTTTTTTTTTTTTTTTTAGTTTCAGATAACCATAAAAAGCCTAAAACTTTGGATTATAACTTTTACTACTATGGTGACTGCCATGACAAGACCATACAAGGTATACTAGTAGAGCACCTGGAATATTTTCAAAGGAAGTAATTTTCGTGTCTTGCAGAGAGCAGAATGCTTATCATAATTGACTGGGATTCTGTGGCAATAGGTGATATGAAATTGGTTGGTTTGGGTTTGGTTTGGGGTTTTTTTTTTTGGTTTTATTTTCTACTGTATTTGTTGGCATGTCTAAATATGACAAGGTTACTTCTGCTATAAGAGCATTTCCTCTTTTAAAATTATGTATAACATGTAAGAGTCACTGCTTACTCTTACTACAGAGGTTAAGAGGCTACGTTTTATTCTTCTTTCAAGAGCAAAATTCTATTTTTTCATGCTTTTAGGCACATATGACTCCAATTGCAAATGCTACTGCGCATATCATTTTTGTTACTTTTCTACTGCTTGGTGTAAGGACAAAACGTTGTAGGTGGTCACATGTGGATTTGGGGGATTGGCTTTGCTTCTTTTTCTCTATAGTTACTTATATAAAAGTATAACATAATTGTTGAACGTAACAATGCAACAGTGCAGGGACACTCGAGTTGGCCCAATGTAAGTGCAATTATAATGCTTCCTCACTAGAGCTGCTCCACCCATGTATTGCTGAGGCTAGTGCCCGCGCTGAAGTGCAAGTTGGGCGAGAGGTAATTGAAGTTGTGGATTAAGTTCCCGTCTCCTTTGACGTTTCCCCAGTCTATATTAGAATGGTTTGATCATCAGCTGATACCATTCAAAAGTTCAGCAATTACATGCTGGTAGGCATCTCTCAAATGCAGAGTCAATTTGTGGAGTTCACAGATTCCCTTGAGGGTAAGTGGTCTGGGGAACAGAAACGCTTTCTTAAAATATCACTGTGGAGCCAGACGCTTCACTTTATATACCCTCCCCACCAGGGGATTCGTGTTGCAAAATTTCACAGGCTTGAGTATTCAAAGAACAGACTCAATTCTACAGATTTTAAACATACCTGTGATTCATAGCATTTGCGCAGACACCATCAATTCTGTTGGGGCAGTGGGCAGGGGAAACGTCACTCATTTTTTCTATTGCTTTTTTGCTTGCTGGTCTTACAGAACAAACCAGCTTCTGCACAGGTCAGTCTCTTTGGCTGAACACCATGTTGACAGGAACTCCACCTAGACTGATGGAACGAGGACGATAGGTAGATAGATTTACTTCAGTCTCTACTCCGCTGCCAGCTCATGATGGAACAGAAAATTTGGGTTCTTAACATAAGTAAGTATTTAGAACTTTTTATTAAAAGGCAGATTCAGGAAACAAATAAATAGGAATATGAAGCTTTTGAGTAAATAACTTTAAGTGCAGCCATATTACATTGTCATCTATGCAATCTTCCTCCAGAAATGCAACACTCCACTATGTGTTAAAAATGTAAGTATTAAATAAACAAATACTTGAAAACTGAGTAATTGTTAGTAACTCTATGTAATGAACTCCCTGGCTTAATATTTAATTAACACACAGTTAAGACACCTCTGAAAGCCTACTTTAGATCAGCTTTGTTATTTCCATATTACAGCACAAGAGATCTGAATAAATGTAGGAATATTTTATTGATCACAAACATAATACTTCTTTCAGCAATTGAAATGCATGATGATTCTTATGAACAAAGTGAAAATAAAGCACAACCAAAAAATAACTTCACATTTTTTCCATTTCATTCTTAGTGTAAGCAATAAATACAATGCTATAGCTTCTATTAATCTTATTTACATAGTACAATACTTGAATGTTGTCTGGTTTCCAGACCAAATGTTTCATGAAATGAAAAGGAGTACATGTTGCAGCATTTCTACAGCCAAATACTCTAGTAGATCATCACAATGAAAAAATACATAGCATAAATGCTAACATTAAACAAAAAAACAAACAACTGAGGGGACCCTGCAATGGAACGTTTTATTAATTGAAAACAGTAGCATTAAAAATATACATTCCTTCTTAAAGAATACTAACATGCTGGTATTACAGATACCAAATATATGGCAAGTATTTCTGTAGCCCCTGTAAATTGATACAATAAATCCTCACTAAATAACAAAAAAAAATAAAGAGCAAATAATAACAGATAACTGTTTGCATGTTCAAAGGAATCTCACAGCCCCACCAAAACAGAGTTTACTTCTATCCCAGAGAATACAGATAAGGACTACAACATTGTGTAAAGTAGAAAATAAGCCATGAGAAATCAGCATAAGGATTTGATTTTAATTTATTATGACAGAAAAACATTTTTAGAAGCAGACCCTTCTCTTGTTTGTGTAGGAACTGAAAATGGTGAGGTAGGAAGACAAAATAGGGAATTTATATTTTCCAATGCAAAATAAGAAATAGGTTAGTTAACCTCATGAGGAGGGGGGAGATGTAGATCTCCTGTGCCATGTAACCCTCCACAGCTACAAACATTTTCTTGCACATCCAGCTGGATGTGTGTTTCTTTTCCAAAGCGAAGACAGACGTATTCCTAGAAGCATGCTGTGACTGTCCACCTAGAAGTAGGATGATTTCTGTGGAAAAACAATTTTCCCTCCAAAATTACAATTAGAGTTTACTTTAACAGAGGACAGGCAGCAAATAGCAACTAGTACTTTGCATTAAATGATAAAAAATTATAGGCTATTAAATTTGAACCGCCTAGCTGAGGAAGCTTAATTCAAAATCTAATATTGTATCACACTCTGAACCATCACATATGTTTTAATTATAGCAACCCACCAGGTACCATTGAAATAATTGTCTGATAATATGCCATAAAGGACTTCAAAGCACTTTTAGATCGACAGATATCTGCCTGGGCTTTGGTTCTCAGATGGTACCCATTGATTCTGAAAATGGAACTCAAGACAGATTTATACCAGTTGATGATCTGGTCCCCCAAATGTAAAGCTGCTATACCAGAGCAGGGATTTTCTGCACCACTAATATATTCAGAACATTGCACAGATTTTAAGTAACACTACGTAGATCAGCAAGCAGAGTGGTAAGTAACCTCTAATCATGTTGTAGCAGATACTGTTACTGTATTCTTACAATTTCAGAGATGGTGACATCTGATTGCCAGATTTCACACTATTCTAAAGTACAGAATCCAACCGATGTTCAAATCATTCCCATCAATCAACCAGAGAGCTTTGCAGAAGAACAGAAAACGTCTTTGTGCATCCTAGCTGAGATTCTATATTATGAAACTAAATCATTAATAAAACACTTTATAAATTCAAACTCCAGACATAAGAAATATAAAAAACTACAGAAAGGTGCAAATGGTGTGAACTTACTGCATCCTCCTAATGTTTTCCTTCTAAATACAAAGCATTTAAAGCCTTATGAAGTCACAAACCAATAAACACTGACAGCAAATTAACTAGATGCTAATGAAGCTTACAGAAAGGCTACTGACAAAAATGTATAAATGTTAAAATCAAGTTGTTCATATAAAAAAAATAAGTATTTAAAACTGAAACTGAAGTGGTCTCAGAAAGAACTGTCTCTCATTTTTTTGACTGGCTTACATGCACCAGATATACATTAATTAGCATAGTAGTCTATCAACTCCAGCATCTATTTTCCTCTACTTTGTTTTGGTTTTTCCCCACTTGAAGTAGACTTATCTGCAAAATAACCAATAATACCTTTTTCTACTTTTGTGATTTTTTTTAATAAGACTTTTCTAAATTCACCTCATTTCATGCCTTCATTCTTGAGCATTTTTGTCATTTCACTTAAAAAAACCTGCTATTTCTTTAAAGCATAAAGATTTACAAGAACATAGATAGCTATAAAGACATTTTCTCTTCCTGACAACCTCCTCATTTTCAGTGAGACTTTTATTCTTTATTTCACCAAAGAAACAACTTATAAAGTACTGTTCTAAGCTAATTAACCGAGATAGAGATTCAGCATCAAGCACTCCAAAATAATATCAAAATTCTCAATCCATAATGTTTTGAACTTTTATAAGACAAAATTTATATTGGATTTTCCAAATAATGTCAATTACTAACCTTAGTTTACTTGATTAGTCTGAATCTCATACACTGGCTTTAAAGGTGATATGTCACTTGCACTGTGTTCAGTTTTGCGTGCTTTTCTCAGACCAAAAAATGCCACAAAATCAATCAAAACTTTGCCCCAAGAATGAAGGAATAAATTATCAAGCATGAGGCCAGGGAAATACTTAAAAACAAAACAAAACAACACAACAACATGACTACAACAAATTCTGTACATGATCTTTTCCTAGTTGAGTAAATTCCTTAAGCACACAGTGAAGTTCCATCAGCTTCAATTATGTATTAGTGTCTGGAAGGATTAACAGTTACTGAGGTTACTACTTTTCCTCCTGGCAATAAAGCCTCATGGATCTTGTCTGTGTCAAACCAGTAAGAAACTTCCATAAACTTGAGGAGAAGGAGACACTCCTGTATATGCAAAAATAGTTTAACTAAAATTGCTCAAAGCTTGATGTAAAATATAACATTGCAGTGCAGAAGTAAGTAGAGTCTCAGACTTGCACTGGTGTCCCTATCCTTGATTTAAAGTAGTGGAAAAGACAAACTGGCCAAACCAAACCATCAACATCTTTGAGTCTGTCATCTCAGACTACCTGTTGGGCTTTTTTGACAGTCAAGTGCTGGACACAAAATTAGCCTGGACAATCTATTGTTATTATTGCACCTACTTTAACCATTTTCCTTTGTTCTGTTTTAGGTTGAATTAAGACAATACAGTATGGTATTTACACTCTAAGATTCTATAGGCAAATGAAGTGGCTTCAATACAACAGTCTTGTACAAACTTCCAAGAAAATAAGAAATCCTTCATTGATTCCCTTTGTACAAAAAATTGCCAACTTTGTCTACACAGTAGAAACTGAAGAGGCAAAGTTTGTATCCTTACATAAATGCACATATATATATAGATATATATATGTACAGGTGTCCATACTCTATAGATACACAGAAACACAAACATATGTATATATGCATATATATATACACATATGAAAAAACATGTTGGTTTAGTTTGCATCATTCAGGAGAAAAACATATCCCAAGTTAGGTAAAATCTTCTGGCCGTGAAGTCATTAAATCAAACTTGGAGTTCATGAGCTACGAGGGTAAGCACGCTGGCATACGCCGAGCCTTTGGCAGTCAACCATACAGCTTTTCAGTTTTTAAAACAACGCTCTCCATGTCGTGGTAGCCCTTCCCATTTAAATGTTCACTGGTGCAGTCGTGATTGTAGCTGTAGCCTTGAACGTCACTGATTGACGAGACGGTGTAGGAAGCGGTGCGCATAGCATCTGAGTGGCTGAAGCTGTGCTCAAATTGGATTTTGTACTGATTCCAGTGTCTTCGCAAAACAGCTTGGACCTATGCCAGGACAAAAAAAAAAGAAAAAGAAATGCACATAAAACACTGGGAAAGATATCATTGGACTTCATTCTTTGATGAGCGAGTGCTATAATAAACGTGTCTAAGCAAAGCAGGTAATAAGGCTGAATAACCCTGGAAAATGGGGGTACCTACATGTGATCTGTCACATGAGGTGTTCTGAAAGATTTACAATTTAAGGCAGCATTGTTCTTTGGCAAATTTGGTGTGAAATAATTGTAAAATGAAATTTGTAAAAATGTAAAATGTACTAGTTGCTCAGGAAAAGCACAGATTACAGGAGGAGCAGCAGCAACACAATTTTCTGCTTTCTCCCCTGTGGACTGAAGTCTATTGGGGACAGATCAGATTTACAGGTGAAAAATGTCATTTCTGTTCACCCTTATATTCAAAAGGCCACATCCTCAGCAGCAGTAAATTCTTATGCTCTCAACAAACCACAGTTTACACTTGCTAAGGTTCTGGCACAAGAAAGCCTTCCTTAATTTCTGACCATACCGTAATCAAATGAATAGAAGGACAATTCCCCAAACTCCTTATTCCTACCAGGGTTAAAAATAAAGCTGATAAAATAGCTGAAGGCCCCAGCTTGTTTACATGTCTGCACCGAAAGGATGTTATGTTTATTTTAGCCTTCCTCTCCTGCAATATGGTTAAACACCTGTGCATACTGGATTGATGAAGTGTCACATTCATGAAATTCACATGGAATTACTTTTTCAGTGAAGATGCCAAGTGAGGAATGCTAAGAACGGTAATAGCTATTGTTGTTGCTTTTTCAAGAGACTTTTTTTTTTTTTTTTAATGTTAAAAAACCTGCCCACAGGTCATGAATATTTCATTTCCTTTTCAGCCAAACTTTGTACACAAAGTATTCCCACATTGACTGGGAAGGCACCGACTTTCAAGAAATACTGGGGGGACACTGACACTCATATTTAGCTAGCAGTGCACCCCAAATCACAGGCCTCAGTCACAAGCATGACCTTCATTTCACTTCATTATATACAAAAGAACTAAACACTGAACAGTGATTCCCCCCGTTAAATGTTGATATTGTGGGTAAATATTTTTAGGATTTTCCATATGTCTTCAGGGCTTCTTTTGTGTTTGCTTTATGTTTCCCTAACACAATGGCTTCTTTTGTCTAATTTTATTCTGGCTTTAATTACGAAAAATAAAAATAAATAGAAGAAAAGGCATGCAATTTTTAGACTTCCTGCAGTCTCGTATCAGAATCCTCTGTTTAAAGGAGGACTTCATATTTCTCAAAAATCCTGGCAAAGAAAACGTAGAAGGGTAAGGGAAGAAGTATCAACTCAGTAGCATAAGAAATTAGTATTTTAGGGCAAAGGAGATGCTCTTTTACTGTTCATAAAACCATCCCAATCCACTCAAAACATCTAAACACAAATCTGCAAACACTGAAGAGAAATCAAGTGTCTTAATACTTCTAAGTATCTGCTCTTATTGCTCTTCATATCAAAAGTCTGTATTTCTTCTGAGTCTAAATGAAGAGTTCTTGTTTGATCACAGGAAGTTTTTGATTAATTAATTTGCATTGCAGAGCAATATATAGCCTTAAATTTTCACACAGGTTGAATCCATTTCCTGTAATCCCTCATAAAGTCAAGAGAAGAGGCATATTCAAAATTCCATCTTTCCTGAGCAGGAAACTTGGAATTTATTTCTAAATCATATCCATCAATCTGTGCACATCACTAAGCAATTTTCCATTTGTTCTCCTTTCCATGGTCAATTCCTCAATAATGTTAGTGCTTTATTGTAGACACACGCTCAAAAAATTACATATTGAATAACTTCCACTTTAGACAAGACAGACAACAGGCAAGAGATGAGAAAACATCAGCAACTAAATGGCTTAACCAAGGTCAAGGAAGTCTATAGGAAGAGCTAAGAATTAAGATAGAATTGCCACGTTGCAAATAAACTTTACATTCAGGTCCTCTCCCACACTTCCTCCTGGTTGCTTCAGTAACACTTGTTTGTTCATCTTATTTTCAATTGTTGATAATATTTGTAGACCAGTCCTAAAGGATACCGGTCCCTGTAGCTCAAGAGAACCATCAGTACACCTGCAAGACAAGTGCCTTTGGGCTACTTCTAGGGGGAAAACACAGTCTGCTCAGCTTGCTCTCTGGCCAGTGACAGACTGCTATGAATAGTGTTTCCTGTACGGGCAAACACCGTTTCCTCTGTGCCCGCCCCAGTGCCCATCGTGCTCTCTCAGTGCATTTCCAACTAAGCCACGTATTTTTGGCGTTCTTCCCAAAGCCTCTCTGTTACTGCTGAATCAGTATTTCACCTCTGTCCTACTACATGTCTATTCTTGTAGGGTGTCACATCCTTTCATTTATTATTACTGTCTTTCAGTCTTCTCTAAACCATCCAAATAAATCATTTGTAGAAGAAGATTGGAAAAATCAATGAGACAACTAATTTTACCACTAATTACACGCTGTTTAACAATATGTATGTCTACCCATTAAGTGAAAACAGAATTCTTCCCTCAGCTTTGAGGAAAGCTTTGAGCTCTTTGCATAGAGCTATACATTCAGTTCAGGAGGGGTAGCACTTTGTCACTTTGCTATAAGAAGGGATATTAAGCAATGCGTTTAATGAAAGAAAGTAATGTAATAAATATAATTGTATTTCTCAGTCATTAATAGAGATGCCAGTTCCAGCTGGGAGATTCTTGCTTTCTCACTGTACTAGTTAGTAATGGCTCTTTTTGATGAGTTTTCATGAAGATCTCTTTCCAATCAGCTCTTTAACATACTAGTAGCTTGATGTTCAATATAGCATTAATTAAATAGCTCAGTAGCCAACAAGGAGAAAAAAAAAACCCAACCCAACCTCACCTATTAATAAAGAGATTGTATAATCCTGCAGACCTGAGACTATAATCTTTACTGCAACATTTCTATAGACCAACCCTCAGCCCCACAAACCTTACATGGATAATGTAGGTCATTATTATCAGCTGTTATTAATAGCTCAATAGGAATCTTTCTACTGTTTTATCAGAGAACTGGGACAAGTTTCTCCTCTGACTGCAGCTTGTGTCACCCCAAAGGCTGCTCTAGGCCAACTCAAACTGGAAAACATGATGAGGTAGTCAAGAAGCATCTTACTCTGTGGGATGCTGGGACAAAAGCATGCGAGTGTCCTCAGGGAAGCCTTGCCACAGAAGATAACGATGAAGGGTTTGCATGTATGCCCTTGTCTGTAGGAGGTTTGTGACAAACAGCTACAGTGCATGTTAGAACTGGATTTGACAGACCATCCCGGGCTGTGCTGCTCAAGAAGTTCAGAGATGTTCCTTGGCTACAGTCAGCAGGACGTACCAGCTATTTTCCTTACGTTTCTTAGTTCCTTGTTGTAGAGCTCTCTGCTAGCAGACCACTTTTATTCACTTTTTGGCCAGATGTGGCCTGCAAGCCATCACTTGAACAGGATTTGGTTCTTGATATTTGGTATAGAAAACATTAAAAGATACAGTAGCAGTTGGGAAATGCTAAGATTTAGGGAGAAAGAAATCAGTGCTTTTAGCATTTTTAATTGCCAATACCCCACTGGAACATCTTTGCCCCTTTGTCACTCAAAGTGTTGATTCCAATATCAGTATTCACCTTTAAACCGTAGACTTACTGCAGAGAAGCGTTAACAGCACTCTCTGATGCCTCTCATCCTCTACAGTCTCTAACGAGGTGTTGCTATGACAGGTGATGATAAAGAAGCATCTTGTACACAACAGCTAAGCCGCAGTTGCAGGCTTTGTTCAGGCACTGTTATGACAGCAAGAGAGGATGATGGCAACAGAATACACGTGTGCCTGTGGGCTCACATTGCAGAAGCAGAATATTTTAGTAGACAAAGGAAACACTTTTTTCCCAACTCTACTGTCACGCTCCCCATGGATTTCCTTACTGATACAGTTGTTTATAAAGCAATAAATCCCTTCTTGAATAAGGTGAAATAAGAATTAAAAAAAAAAAAAAGTGAATAATGATCACTGAAGCACTGAACCCAAAACTGGTTTAAAAAGCATAAATTTCCTCTCTGTAGAGAGCAAATACAGACATGTATGTTTAACTGACAAAGTCAAGGCATAGGGTCTAAAAATTAAATGCCTAATTTAACAAATGTTAAAATGGCTAGATCTCCCTTTTAAAATTATCCTGCCGACAGATGTTGAAGAAGTGATTCATCTGTTACCATTTGTAGGAGTTGTGGAAGAGCTCATCTTTTACCACTGATCAGCCCATACTGACTTTAGGATACTGAATCAGTGGGATGACTCAGGTTTGCTTTTCTTGCACAGCAAAAGAGAGTGTTTGTAGGAGTTTGTAACAATGGAATATTAACAGATACAATTCTTCCTGATAATATAATATTTTAAAATTAGGGTTTTGACTTGTTTAAGTAATCAAATAGCCTCAGAAGATTCACAAGGATTAAAAGGCAGAACTGATCAGAGGATAATGTTGTTTCATAGAAACTGCAGAGATTTCAAGGGTTTTTCCCCCCCATTTTGCACTGGAGCAGAACAAATTCTGTTTGATATTTTCCAAATATCTATTTTTAGAAGGCATTCTGAACTATAAAGTTTAGAAGGGAAAGAGTGTGTGAAATATCAATGCTGAATGTGGGCAAGTGATCAAATCAGATCCAGAATGCTTAATGTTGTGTTCTGCTTTGAATCAAATATATAACGAGGACTTGAACCTGCATCTACTTTGCATTAAAACCAGATCAAAACCATTGCCCCATGCCCACTAAACTATGAGAAAGCCTCTTTTCAACTTTTCTGCCTCTTTGGGAGAAAAAAAAAGTAATTGTTGAGACTCGTACATTTCTAGGGGGAATAAAAATAAACCTTGAAACCCCATGGAAGTTTCACTGCAATTCAGTGAGCTTCGGACTTAGGAAGAGAAAGAAGGACGCAATTCTAGTATTAGCCAAATACTTACCTGTAAGTAAATATTACTGTTCAATAACATTATATAAAGTGTACTGATACAATTTTATAACATCTGATAAAAGAAACTAAGGGTTCAGTCACATGAAAACATCTGGTTACTCCCACACATCTGCTTACAGCTGTATACTGCAACTGCACTAGATGTAGAATAAACAAACAAACAGATGTGTAGGAATAAGTGTAGGATGTAATTGTTCCTCTGCCAAAAGTGTTGGAAAAGTACCAGTTAATTTTTTGGTGGGGTGTTTTTGTTCATTTGTTGGTTTTTAGGGGTGTTGATGGGGAGGGGGAGGTGTTTGCAAGCAAGGACCTGGGTGTGCTGATTGACGAGAAGCTCAACATGAGCCAGCAATGTGCGATTGCAGCCCAGAAGNTCAAATCAGATCCAGAATGCTTAATGTTGTGTTCTGCTTTGAATCAAATATATAACGAGGACTTGAACCTGCATCTACTTTGCATTAAAACCAGATCAAAACCATTGCCCCATGCCCACTAAACTATGAGAAAGCCTCTTTTAAACTTTTCTGCCTCTTTGGGAAAAAAAAAAAAGTAATTGTTGAGACTCGTACATTTCTAGGGGGAATAAAAATAAACCTTGAAACCCCATGGAAGTTTCACTGCAATTCAGTGAGCTTCGGACTTAGGAAGAGAAAGAAGGACGCAATTCTAGTATTAGCCAAATACTTACCTGTAAGTAAATATTACTGTTCAATAACATTATATAAAGTGTACTGATACAATTTTATAACATCTGATAAAAGAAACCAAGGGTTCAGTCACATGAAAACATCTGGTTACTCCCACACATCTGCTTACAGCCGTATACTGCAACTGCACTAGATGTAGAACAAACAAACAAACAGATGTGTAGGAATAAGTGTAGGATGTAATTGTTCCTCTGCCAAAAGTGTTGGAAAAGTACCAGTTAATTTTTTGGTGGGGTGTTTTTGTTCATTTGTTGGTTTTTAGGGGTGTTGATGGGGAGGGGGAGGTGTTTGCAAGCAAGGACCTGGGTGTGCTGATTGACGAGAAGCTCAATATGAGCCAGCAATGTGCGATCTCAGCCCAGAAGGCCAAC
>VUYV01000085.1:3062424-3109735 GCA_008711295.1 Anarhynchus alexandrinus | reverse complement strand
TGCCCAGAGAGGTTGTTGAGTCCCCATCCCTGGAGGTGTTCAAGGCCAGGCTGGACGTGGCCTTGGGCAACCTGGTCTAGTGGGAGGTGTCCCTGCCTATGGCAGGGGGGTTGGAACTTGATGATCTTCAAGGTCCTTTCCAACCTAAACCATTCTAGGATTCCATGATATATATGATATATATGTGTATATATACATGTGTGTATATATATGTATGTATATGTATCTATATTTCCATATATATATTTTATATATTATATTATATATATTTTTTAGCCTTTCTACCACTTTGATCTCTGACACTGTAGGGCCCTGTAAGCGTACTCTCAAGTACAGCTTGTGGGCCAGAGTTTCTAGAAGGAAGTCACTGTGCGCACTCCAGTTACTGGACCTTGATCTATTCAAGATAACAGCAAAGCTTGTTAGCTTCAACACAATCAGTGCTACCTATTACTGAAATACTGAAATCTTCTAACTTAAGAATAAAGAAGTTTGTTCTTGGAACTGACTGATGATGGTTTCTTAAAAGTGCACACAAATTTCTGACCCAAGCACAATAAGCTATTAAGTTCTCATTTTTGGAATGATATTTTTCAGCTGTGCTAAAAAAGAATTTTGCAAACTGCAGCCTAAAATTTTCCAGAAGAGCTATCGTAACACAACAGTAACCCAGCACAGCAACATATATCCAATATGCTCTATTCCTGTTGCAGAAACACCAAATACAGTGATTCTCCAGGATAACAGATGCTATACAGCTTCTAATAGAGACAAATATAGCTTCTGGATGTTGAATTGCATTTTACTTTTATATGCTATTTATTGAGAATTTATATCAAAGCGACAATTGTCTTCAATTCCTTATATAATCAAGAGACATATATTGCTCAGCACAAATGAGTCGGTCCTAAAGAACTTAATGATGCCACGAAGGATGGCATAGTCCTTCCCAAGCTCTGCTCTTGGCAGCCAGATAATTTTAAATTCTTTTTTACCTGACAAATTTAGATTTAGAATTGTTTTTAAAATTATTTTAAAATTACCATCTCTTTAATTGCTGAAAAAACCCAAAAATATATAAAATATGTATTATAAGTATATTCAAAAACGTTACTCTACCTCTCCATTAAAGAAGCAGAAAATTGTAGCCACCAGTAGACCCTGTAAAATAAAAAGATTCTGCTTTATTTCACATGCATATGGATTTTTCCAGGTTTAAGATAATTAGAGATTACTGATAAAATTCAGATATAGATAGTAAAGAAAAAGTAGTAGAAATCTAAACCTGGTGAATTATTTTTAAAAATACATTACTAAAAAGTATTGGGCCAACTATCTACCGTGGTCTTTCTGTCCTTGAAGAAATGAAAATTCAGCATAACGAGAAAGTTAAAGTCATTTATAAGAATATTGCATGAAGGTCTTTAAAAATGAAAATAACATGATCATTTATGTTTTTATTTGCTTCACTTGCCAACTGCTATCTAGCTCAAGTCAGCAAAAAGTGTTTAATGCTTCCTACCTGGTAGTGCATAAGGATGTGCATCACATAATCGTACACTTCCTCAGCGATCCGGCCCTCTGGTCGCCATGGAAACAGGACAAATTCAATGCCAAGTAGTGGAACAAGGATCAGGGTAGCTCTGACTGCTTTCATGTACAGGTTGGATTCTGCCTTGTGGGTGTCTTTCAGCTTCGTTATGAGAACACGAACGATATTTAGCAGGAAGAAAAGGTTCACCTGTCGGAAAAGAAAGCGACACTGAAGATGATAGTCTGAAAAATAATCCCCCATGCTGTTTTGTAATACTAAAACCATAAAGCCAAAAAACTCATACTACATGGGCAGCATTGTGATTGTCCAACAAACATGAGTTAAAACTCTTTGAAAACACCTTTAAGTAACTGAGAGTGGGCTCTAATGCCTGTTATCCACATCCATTCCTCTACCTTATTAATTATCCATCCAGATAACTGTTGGTCTTCCAGTGTTAACAATCCACGCACCTGTCTCTCTGCTATCACAGTAACAGTACACGGGTGAGTGATTAGTTTTATTTAAAATGATGATGTCTTTTTAGGTTGGTCAAGAAAAAGGATGACACTCTTCCCTCTTTGTATTTAAATACGGTTCTTCAAAAAGCTACTTTTTTATTTTTCAAATACGAATTTGACAAATGTATAGAGCAGAAAAATAATCAGATTTTTTAAAAATAAAAAAAAATAAAAAGAAACAAATTTGCAGGCAAAATGCTCCTAGAGGGAATTGTATACTCCTGTAGACAAAAAGCAGAGTTAACATTCTTGGAGTGGCCAGTGGTTGATTTTTGGGGCGTTCAGCAGAACTGCAAATGGGGCAAGCACTGAGATGGTGCTCTACATCACTCTCATGCACTACTGAACTTGGTTATTTCCATAGCTATTAAGGTTTTTCATGTCAACAGTCGTGTATATCTGTTCATTCAGTTTTATATAAAAAAAAAAAAATCCCAAACTGAAATCACAGCTACGCAGACTGTATCTTTCAACTCATTGTAAGCAACCACAAAACTAATACACACACGTATATGTGTGTATACACACACACATATATATACACCCAGCAGCCTAAGGATGTGAGTAACCAGAGCAACAGCAATGTTAGTGATGATTACACCGTATTTTCATCTATTGTGCAATAATGGCAGCCCCTTATAGAAACTAGAGCTAGAAGAGACCTTGAGAGCTCAGCCAGTCCCATCACCTTGCTCGAGGGCACAGAGGCAACACAACGTAGGGGATTCACTGTGGAAGGAAGAGACATAGACTCTGGTCCTATCTCTTCTTCCAGATAATTATCTGTCCTTGTCAACAACTATCTAGAGACAAAAGGCGGGGACGGGGAAAGAAGCCAGCAGACAGTGAGACAGACAACTCCCTTCTAAACAGACTAGGAGGTCCTGGTCTAAGGGAAGGCCTCTGTCTTGCTGTAGGACGAGTGCAAACAGGGAAGCCATTTCAGACCATATGTGTCACCATGTCCTCCACAGCCCTGGCAGAATTCTTTCATGTCAGTTAAGGTTTTCACGATAAACAGCTGCGTATTGTTATAGCAACGAGGCCCTTGACAGATATGTGATGTTATTTATATTCTACTTACATGCTATTTAAATCATTTTAACAGGAAATAGTTTTACATAGGAAACTACTGCATAAATTTCTCCTGGAAGTCTCCAGCTACCTTTAAGCTTTGTTTAAGCAACCAAGGTCTTCTGAGTCTTTCTCAAGGGATTTATTTAGATTTTATGCAGCCCACGATCCTCATCCAACTTCCTATAGTACACATAGACAATAAGTCCTTCCTCCACTTCTAAATTTAATCCTTCTCAAATCTACTAGTTCAACATCAACATGTCTCAAACACAGAGTTTTCAGCCCTCTCGTGTTTCGGTAGCATGGCCAATTCCTATAATACTGTCCTTGAATGTTAACTGATGATGAAGGTTGCAGCAGCCAGGAGAAAAATACCACCCGGCAAACTATTTAATTTACAACATGCTGAAATGCACAGAATTTTTCTAATTGTTCCACTTACCCACCAAAACCAAAAAAGAAAGCACAAAAATAAGTGCACCAAGAGTTTGTAAATAGGTATTAGAGCAAACAGAAAATGAGGCAAAGCAGAGGACAGAGAAGAACAGCATGTGTGTCAGTAAAAGTATGCAACGCCAGTTTTTGATGTGTATCTCTTCTGTCACAAATACAGTGAGATCAGGACAAACTGAATTCTTAAAGTGGCGAGAACGGGTCTTGACTTTAGCAAGGTAGTGAGTAGATTTTTACATTTAAGCAAAGGGAATTACTCGCATGTATATTATCATCAAATTGAGTGTGATGGTTTGTAAAGCCTCAGAGAGGTCCCGTTGCGCTAGCTGCACTATGAACACACGGTAAAATACTGGCAGCTCCTCAGTGACCTGAAAAGTGAACTGGGCAAATGAGCAACAATGGAAACACAGGCAGAGAAGGCAATCCTAGACAAAAAGAAATGTTGGCACCTATACTGGGAACTTAATAGAATTTAAGTTTTGCCTTACGAGTGGCTGTGAACTTAGCTGAGCTTCTAAGTCAATAGGAGCTGCAGTTCTTGATTTAAACTCTCCTCGGGTCCCTGATATTTCTACTTCTCCCCATGCTGAGTTTGTGCTAAGCAGTATGGTAATCCTTATTAGCATATAGGTTTAAATTCTGTCTAAATTCCTCCTGAGGATGATATAAACAGACCATTCTCAGCTCAAGAAACTCAGATATTCTTAGATACTAGCTGGTAGCCATTGCATAGCTTTTAATCTAGTTATGCAGCTTCAGATCTTCGCCTGCTTGAGCCTGGCTTGCTTGGGCAGAAACTGAAGTCAAATTTTACACCTGGCCTGCGGACATTCCCAAGGCTGCGTATATGAATGCCAAGCATTCAACTTCTAAACTCCTAACCCTTGTACTAAGTCCAGCTTAAAATCATTAAACAGGTCAGTGACAAAGCTGGGAGCTCCTGAACTTCCTTCTAGTACACGTTCACCGAGTGCACTTGCTTCTTCTGCTAAACGAATTTCATCTATAAAAGGCTGCAGTCTAAGACACTGATACAGAATATTATTATAGGGCAAAATAAACAGGCCTGGACTATTTATATAAATAATGGCATACCTAAATCAAAATCGACTCTTTCAGTGGCACCGATGCAAGCTAAATCACTAGTGCACTGGCACATCTGAAATCTACCCTGAAATCACTACTGCTTTCATTAAAGTTCAAACCCATTGCTTTTTTTCCCCTTCTCCATTTTAATCAATATTTGTCTAGTGTAAAAACTAACATCACCCTCTACTGTTTCATTCCCGTGCTATTTCTTTAATTGTGGTTGCTTAGGCAAACGGTTGTAATTAAATGGTCAACTGGAGACAATTCCAATCAAAATGCAACCTATGTCTGCTCCCGTTTCCAGTTTCTTTGGCAGGGATCTGACCACAGTTATGTAATAACAGGGACCGTAAAAGCAGCATTATTGTTAACTTTATGTAATTGTAGGATTTTCAGTGATGTACAAGAGTTAAACTGCCATTGGCTTCTGCCAGTTCTCCCTGGCACCCACTTGACAGTCCTCTTCATGCTCTTTGAGATCTTGCTCCTGCAAGTAGAAACAGTGTCTTCTCCCCTCGTTATCTAATTTGCGGTTTAATATTGTTGCTTAAATGTCTACTAAAGCAGGTCATGCTTAGTAAAGTGTGAAAATTGTATCTGGCAAGCAGGCTGCTTAAGCAAATGAGGGTTCTGTTCACAAAGCCTAAACACATGCATTTCATCTAATGCCTTTATCCCTGGCTCATCTTCTTCTGAACTGACATATTACATTTTTTTGTTACCAGAAAGGAAAGCAACTCCTTTAAGGTATTTTCACATCACAGGCAAGATGCGTAGTTGTGTTTAATCTTTGTTATTCCCACATGGTTTTCAAATAAATTTGCTGATTGTACTGAGGCAAGAAAAATGCAAGAGAAACCCCTTCAGTCAGCTCATGAAAAATATAGGACTATCACAGGTATACACCTTTGCAAATTGCAAAGGGAATGGACACAGATTCTGCCCAAACCAAGCCCACACAGGCGATTATTATGCCTCTGTGGCATATATATATATATAAATCCATATATAAAATCAAAGGACATTCTTAGTGTTGCCTTGAGTGGGAAGATGACTTGACAGTTTGGGACTGATCCAGTACATGAGAAACCAGTAGGAGTCTGGTCATTGTTTTCAGTGCGACTTTGTGGAGGCCACTGCTGGGAAGGAGAAAATGATCTTATGTCCTAAAATGAGGTCACTTAATGGCAGATGGTACAGTCTCATCATCTTCACACAATTTTTTTCTGTTGTTATTTAAGCAAGTTCTGACTAATATAAATTATATTTCAGCTTTAAAGAGTTCTATCTAAGTGATATATCTGTGAGGAGACACCTGAACAAAGGAAATAACAACAAGGCAATGCAGAATAGCGTAGAGTTTCTGGGTGAAATACAGCACCACCGTGGAAAAAAAATCCTATCCCTTTCTCTGAAAACAGGATTTCACCTTCTGTGTAAATTAGAAATAGGAAAAATTGAAAGGATTTACAATTGGTTTTAAGTTTACAGACTGGAGTGCTAGTTAAAGTGTCTTTACATTAACATATATGGCAGACCTGATTAACATGACAAGGGATTATCAGTAATAATTCACACCCCAAGGGCCGTGGATCTCAATAATTTTATGGGGATTGCCTCTGTCTTCCCATGCAGAGGACCTCAGGTGTGTCATGGTATCAACACGATCTTCAAAATCTAAGTTCACCAGCTAATTTCGCTGTGAATGAAAATGGGAGTCACAAGAACGACAGGATTTATGCAGTGGTTTTCAGAGAGAATTCCCTATGCACAGAATGCCCTCTGCAAATATTCATTAACAATTTAACAGAAGAGGAAGTTCATGAAGATCAGAAACTGAAATGATTTCCAAAAGGTTACTTAATGTTTTCATTCTTAATGAATTTCCTTGCATGAACCGAAAAGCTGTAAGAAAAGTCAGCAGACGCGTATAAAATACCTTTGCCAGATCAGCTTGAAGTTTGTGTAACAATAAAAGAGATGACTGTAACATATATAGTCAGCAGCTAAGTCAGGTCAGGTATAGAATGCCTCTACACTGCAGCATTCTCTGCATTATGCATTCCTAGATATTAATTATGTAGATGTGTAAGTAGGTACATACTAGTATTTTCTTTTACTATGCACCTATTTCTATTTAGCCATAATCATAGGTTAAATTCAGTCCTAGAATAACTGAAGTACAACATTGATTTTTATACAGTGGAGTCTTGAGCGAGTTACCTAGAATTTAATGTCTTCAGCAGCAAACATTCGTGTAACAGAGCCGGCATTAACTTGGAGTGTAAGACAGAACACTGTGCTCTAAGAGTTCATGAGGACTCACGAAGCAGAGGAGTTGCAGTACCCCGGTGGCCAAAGCACACATTGCTAGATTAGTATCAGAACAGGGGCGGTCACCGACACTTGCAGAACTATTTCCCGCTGGTTCTTTCCCAAGCGCCTGCTCTAGTTTCTCTCCATCCCTTATTGCCGCCCACAGTCAGTCGTGACACTCAAGAGTCCTCTTTCCGAACCTCGGTGAGGTCCGGGCTGGTAGCTGTTTGGTCACATTAGCAGAGTGACGCAGTGATGCTAGTGGTAGGGTCAACCTGGCAAACAGCCTTGGCGGCGCAGCCCTCCAGTACTCCCAGTAATATTTAGTCCTTCCTTGTCACTAGCATTTAAGTGTGATGATAATCAACATCGCAAAACCTGAGTTTCTCAAAGGATCAGGGGTACAGCTCCTTAATGAGGCCAAGACTTGTGTATCCTGTCTGTCTGAGGCACCTACTGGGTTAAGTGAGACTCCTGCAAATGACAGTGACCTCCAAATGTTAGCTTTAGGCTCTTACCAACTTTGTAAGCCCATGAAAAACAGCCAGAAAACAAATAAGAACAACAAATTGTTATCTGAAAAATACCTACCAACAGAGCAGCACAAATAGGGCCATGGATGATGTACAGCAGATGAGTATCAGAGCTGATCCAACAACTAGAGAAAACAAACAGGGAAAGAAAAAAATATTTGGCATCTTATTATCTGTTGTATTCCTTTTTTTCCCTAAAAGAAAATATAACAATTTCGCACAGTAAGTTGAGATGCTACTTACTTGTCATTATAATATAAACTTCTAGCAACAGCATGTATGCAGGCAGGGATCAGTGGAAAACCTGTGAAGAAAAGACAATGTTTTTTTCATATATAAACCTGGCACATAACTAAGTAAACTTGCATCTCTTGCAGGAATCTTCTGTATTTGCACCTCATCCAAACTATATACCTGCGGAGCAAATAAAGTAACAGGGACCAATTCACTTTCTATTTTCTCAGATTTCTTTCTGAGGGGTGTATGAAACCTATTCCCACTGTCTTGCCAGGAAATTCACACCAACACGCAGCAAGAAAAGGCAAATCAAATTATAACTTTTTAGACTGCAACGATCAATCTTCATTAACACAGATGTTTTTCAGGCTGCAGTCTGCAATAACGTTAAATAGGTAAGTAATATTAAAAAGGTAATTGTATTTATGACCTCAGCTTTAACAGTATGATAATCAATGTTGATTATGGCCTCACTGATAGTTGCTGGGTATTCAGAAAACAAGGTCACCCGCAAAACAAATTTGAAAACAGACTCTGGAAAACAGCCAAATTCAAAATTTAAAAAGAATAAACAAATGCGTCATCTGGGGTCCTTGACACCCTGGTGCTACCTAATTTTCAGAAACTGCTGAGCACCTCTGATCTTTGAACCACATCTCAGCTGTGTCTGTAGTGGGACAACTCGTGACCCAGGTACCAACTCACATCACAGCTGAATGTGCCGACACGCTGAAGCTGAGGAGAAAGCCCTCACTTGCACTTTGTGAATGCGCTGGTGTGCATTATCTGAAATGACCAGGTTTGGCTTGTTAGTTCTGATACTGAGATCTTCAGCTGCAGCTATTCTGTATTTGCTTAGCGAACAATACAGGTCAAATGGAACTGCTGGAAAAATAAATCCTTGGCCATCTCTAACTCGGTTCTGACCCTCCACCCTAGACATGGCGAGACTTCTCTGAAAACAAACATTCATTCCTGAATAAACATCTTCGAGATGAGGAACAATGAATAATTACTTCTTAATGTCTTTTTTATAATAGCAGACTATTTTCTCTATACAAAGGAGGAGTCCCTTCCTGACTCCAGAAACGCACAATCTCTCTTTCAGCGAAGATAGAGGTACATACAACTTCCTACGTTCGCATTTCTAAGCTTGTTAAAACACTGCAGACAAAGAAGAGGGGTGTGCCAGCGTTGTTCAAAGCCACCAGCTCAGAGAAGCAAAGGGACCGAGGTTCAAATTCTCATGAAAAGGAGCAAGAGACCGCATTAGCCTGAAAACACAGAACCTGAAATTGCATACCCCAGCCAAGAAGGTAATACCACATCAAGTGTTGTTTCTCAGCAAAAACAGCCACCACAATGAGAGTGTGCAGGTAGATGCCTTCGCACAGCATCCAGAAGTAGTTGCAGCCCATTAGGTACAGGTAGATGAACTGTGACACTTTGCAGCTAACCTGTTGAAAAAAGCAGAGAGCAATATACATTTTTAAGTTGCAAAAATCGCAGAGCTTTATTTGCAAAACAGAAAAAAAATACTGCTCGAGTCAAATGTTAATGTTTATTCTGTTTTTTCACTGCAATTACTTATATTTTTAAAATAGAATTTGCACAGAATTTCATACAATTCCACACTTTATGGTGACAAAAAAGTTGGTAACTGAGTCTGTATCTTTAGTATTCAAACATGAGGATCTCGAGACTCTCAAGCACGATGGCAGAAAGCTGTAATGATATTGTCCCTCATTGCAAACGTTGCCACATTTGACCATTCCAATCGATAAGGAATCTTTAAATTATCTGATGGTAACCACTCAAGGAAATGTACTTTGATGAGGGTAATCCCCTCTCAATTTTACCAATCACAGCATGCAACTACTCCAGAGAACGATTTATGTTTTTAAAATGCTTACAATACTTCCGATTTTAACCTAGTCCTAACTCCACTTAGGGCCAGTTGAGAACTTGCATAGTAGGTTCTGGAAGGAAGCCCGCTTGTTAGCATGTATTTGTATTTAGCTTCATTCAAAAGATGTTCGTCAACTGAACTGTTATAATGTAACTAAAGACTAAAATGTGAGGTTGTGAAAAAGAGGCATTTGTTAACTTGCAGACTCAGAAACAGTAGATTTTTTCTCCTTCTGAAATTACTGTGTGTTTGATTGATTTATTTCTGGCACTTAGCTTAAACCAAAAATCAATATTGTTTTACCATGTTCTGCTACCTAACTCACTTAATGATGACTCTCAGCAGCTATCTCAAGCTTATTCTCCAGCACTTTGATGAGCTTTTACAGGAGAACGAGAATTTGTCTTTTTACTTGATTCAGCTTCTGGAGTTTTGCCCTAACTTTCACAGAATTTAAATTTATCTTCCAGCTCTAAATAAAAATAAAGCCATAGTCAGGGATTTGTTTGTTTATGTATTTCATTTTCAGGCTCTTCTGTTGCTATAACTCCTAGCCTTTTGGGAGAGGCTACTGATTCACACTTGCCCCAGTATTATCAGGAAATGAGAGAGAGAAAAATTGGACCCAAACGGACAGTTTACTCTGCTTTTTACTCCTGGAATATAAGGGTCAGCTTTATCTCCCTTCACAAAAAAAATTAATTCTTCTCATTTCAACTGAAGATGGCAAAATTAAAGCCATAGGAGAGTAGCTGACAGCCAAAATACACTCCACAGTTTTTTTTACTGCCCTTCCTTGGTGAGTTCAACTGTCATAACCTCACTGACATCATCTAGCAAAGGCTACTTTACTTAGGCAGTTGTTTCGGTGCAAAAGTGATTTGTACAAATTCAGAAGAGCAGTTCGGTATGCTCTGCCTCTTCAAGTGTTTTCCCTATTTCGAAACCTCAAATGTGAAATGCCCAAATCGTTGTTAGACACATCTGTTGCACTACGTAACATGGATACGTGGTTACTGAACATTTTAACCTTGCTGTATACAACATTTCATCAAGTGTTCATGTCTCATTTATCTCTTCTGCCTTGCTGAAGTTTTTCACATACAACTCAACAAGGCTGCCAAACATAACTTTTACTTACTGGATTAGTTGCAACTAACTCCTGATTGTTGGCAACTGCAGTCAGCGAAATTATTGTTACAACAGAGTTGCAAACAAAAGAGAAAAATAGATTTTTATGCAGGGTAATCCTCTGGCAACTCAAGCTCCTAGAAAAGAGAAACAAGAACAAATGAATACGCGGGGGGACAACTGTGTGTACTTGGGGACAACTCTGAAATTTTGAAATACTAGAGTTCATTTTATTATTAAGAAGTCTTACATCAACCCATCCTTCAGCTCCAGTCCTAATTTAATAGAATTATGTGAAAGGTAACACCTTCCCTTAATCTTATTTTTTTGGACGACAGGAGGCAAAGCAAGTACACTCAGTTCCAATATATTTACAATGAAGGACCTGCTTTGCAGTGGCTATCTAAAAGTGATTTGAATAGCAATAATATAGTATGTTTTGGAAGATTTATACCTTTTTTTCCTGTTAGTACCCGAAGAATTTCCCAATTAAACATCATAACTGAGATTGAAGAAACTATTTCTATTTATCCAAACTTGTTAAGATTTTTTTGAAGTTAATTCTCTTTTACTTACATTCTTGTAATTTCTCTCCCTTAATCCTATAGCTAGAGAAATACCAAAATACATAAAATAAAGCAAATCTTACCTTGAATTTTATATATAATTCAGTATATATAATACAATTATAAAAGGCAATCTGTAACTGCATTTAATTGTGTTAATTTTCAAGTTTGCTTTTACTATGGCAATAAAATTAATGAGAAAAATATGTTTTGAAGAGCTCTTTTTTTTGTTTGTTTGTTTTAAACAGAGGTTCAATAATATTAAATGGTACTCAAAGTTGAACACAGTCACAGCAAATTTCTGTTTATCTGCCATTCTAGAGAACGCAGGTCTAACTTAGTATCATTCCCAGAGGGAGGAGTGCTTCTCATTCAAGTTTTTCCAAAGAAATTCAGCTTTACAAACAAACACGAAAGAAGATAGAAAGCCTATACAGTTGTATGTTCAGATCATTGGGATATTAAGGCTTAATGCTCAAAAAGCAAGTGACATCCATTGTGTTATGAAAGTAGATGATCGACTGACGAAACTGGGTAAAAATGAGCCTTTTAGATTTAAGATAGGGGGTGTGTAGCACATATGAGCAAACTGACTTGATCAGAGTCATACAACACGTCAGTGGCGGCAGTCAGGAGCAGAGCCCGGTTTTGCAGGGTGAGCGTCGCTTGGAGAAACATCTCCCACACGCAAAGAGAAGTGATAAAGACTGTGGTACTGCGGTCACTCTCAGGAAACGCTCTTTGGTTACTTTGGAGAAAGCATCTACAGAAGCATCTGCCTCCATTTAATAGCCAGCAATATGGAGTGGGGTTGATTGACAAAATGAAATGACTAACTGGAGGAGGAAAATCTATCACTTACAAGCAACTACTCTTCAATGTTAGAGAAATCAGAAATACATTGACAAAGTCAGCAGGGAAGAAGTCTAAACTGCCACACAGAGGAGAAAAAAAAATAAATCAAGTTTTCTAGTCTTTTCAAATAGCATGCCTGGCAAAAAAGATAAAGTATGGACATCCGTGATTCATTTTTAATTTGGGAGGGCAGGAAGGAGAAGGACTTTATATTTTAACAGAGAAATGCAGATAAGGAACAGTCACCAAAGCTGGAGGATTATACTGAAATCTGTTGAGAAAGTGATAGATGAAACAAGAAACAATATGACCCCACTGAACGAGAGAGACAGTTAAGACTGGCCATAGAGAAGACTCCACTTCTTGGTTGCATTCTTTGCAACTATCACAAGAAGAGCGTATGAAGCACCCCACAGCTGACAGGTTCAGACATGCACAGAGCAATACCGTGAATCAAGCAGACAGAGTTTCTGCCAGTTAAGCCTTGGAGCCCTGAGACGTTCTCAGCCTCATGTCACTAAATACAGGGGAAAGAAACCACTGTAGAAACCAATGCTGCCACGCAGCACAGGGAACCACACGAACCTCTGTTTGCCAGGTGTTATTTGCCCGAAGAAAACAGAAAAGAAAAAGTGTCCAAAATACAGAACACAGCTTTGGATATGAATTAAACGATAAAGTATATTCCATTAGGCTTTTTTAAAAATTTTATTTTGGCTTTCGTTTTAATGCCTGAAATTTATGTGTTTAATTTAAACACATAAATCTTTGATTATTATAATATGCTGGGTTTATGTTCTTTGAATGTGGTTATGGGTTTTTTTTTCCCCTATATATTTTATATATGAAAAGAGAGGCAATACTAGATTCCAGCTAAGTGCTTTGTGTAAACAAGTCCCGAAGAACTCTGGAATTCTGTCTGCTTATTGTTAAGATTCAATGCACAGGCAAGGAAAAGCACGTACAGCTAACGGGGCCATCTCTCAGGGTCATCCAGCAGCTGTTCCTGTTGAATATTCAAACCCACCCATCCACACCCACCTCCACCCATGCATAAAAGGATTGAGAGGATCACCAGACAAGAAACAAGAAAGCAAGACTGATGACATTTAAAAACGAAGACTGTTTTTGGTAATAAAATGATTTTTTCCTGAGTCTCCCCACCCTCCCTCTTCTGTTACCCTTCCTATATTCCTTTTTCTGACTGTTTTTCTTAATGACATAATATCCTTTAATCATTTAATTCTCATAATTATGATCTAAGAACATTTGAATGACCTATCCCTGAATTAAACCCTGTGCAGTAAAATAAAACCAGACCTCCTGCTAAATTACCTATTTCCCATTCCTATTTTGACTCCTGCATGTCTTGGGCATTACGGAAAAAATCATTTCTCCAGTATTTCTCCAAAAGAAAAAAGGTAACATTTTCAAAAGCACCCAGATGTGTTTGGGAACGAATTTTTTAAGGTATTCACATACTGCAAAATTCAGCTGGTGAGATCCAGATATGCACCTAAGGGGAATTACCCTTTCAGCTGAAATTAACTTAAGGGGACTGAGGAACCTCCTCTCTCTCTCTCTCAATCTCACATCCAGTCTCTTGCCCACTCTTTAAGCAGAGCATTTTAGCCTCTGTGGGTGCCGTCATGTTATTTTAAATGGTGTTTGATCAACAACTTCTTTATTTCAGGTGGATTTTTTTGTTTGTTTGTTTTATTTTTTGTTTGGGGGCGTGGGGGAGACATCTTTCAAATTATAACTCCGCTTTCTCTGAATTCACTGTTCTTTTAAGGTTTCTCTTGCCTTGTTCTTCTTTATGAAAACCATACAACTATTTTAACAGAATTTTTATAATAAACACATGTATGATTTAGAGTATGGAACAGAATGAGGAAGCAGAGCAGAAGTGACTTTTATGTGTCATAGATGAATTTTCAAAGAGGAATATCAGAGTTCCGAGTTTATAGCCCATTTTATGCTATTAAACCAAGAACTCCAATCCACTTGGGGAACACAAGTCACAAACTGGACAAGTATTTCCAATGAGACAATCTTCTGAAGAAAAAACAGAATTTCAAATGAAAAAATAAAATGCAAAAAAGAAAAATTAATCCTGAAAAGTTGAAGATATTTGAAAAAAACTCTCATTTTTCCTATGGAGAAAAGTACCACCTTTCTTGTCAAACTTAAAGATATTCTAATGGCCAGCAATCCATCAAATGTCATCTGGAAACCATCAATTGATTAACAGAATAAATTCTTTGGAAACATGACAAATTCAAAGGCACCCCACACAATAGCAAAAAAAAAAAAAAAGTCCACCTGTTAAAGCTATGAATAATTATACAAGCTTCAGCCGATACATAATACATCCTGGTATTAATCTAGATCCTTAAATACCCCTCTGGTACTAAAAATACTTTAGAGGAACTGTACATCCCAAGAGAACAGCTTGTAGAGGACTTTCTTTAGCTTTCTTTAAATTTTGTAATTTCCTTTTATATCCCAGCACAACCACAGTCTAGAAATTGTGGTTTGTGGGTCTGGATTAATTCCATGTGGTTCTCTGAGGGGAGACGATCCTTCTACCAGAGGGAGAAGAAAAGAATCCCTGGAGGGTTAGACAAACATGACATAGTTATAACGGTAGCAAAGCAGATCACCTGCTTTTGCAGTAAGCGCCACAAGCCAAGATGAAATTGGCTTGCTTTTCATATTACAGGGCAGAAAAACCATGCTTTACTGTTTCTGAACTTTAAAAATCATATTCTATTCCAAATATTTTTGTTTTCTCCTGAGAAGTCCATGTCAAAGCATTTTTCCCGTCACATTAGGTATTTAGTCTGTTAAACTTTTTGCGGCATTTATAGCAACAGTATAGCCATTTTTTAGGCAAACCCAAGCTTCTTATAAGGACTCGGAGCCATTTCTCATGTTGATTTTGTGGAGGGAAAGTGAACCTGGAAATGATAAGCATTGTATTTACAGGTCAAATGCAAATAAATTGATTAAAAAAACACAGTTGCTTTGGTTTGTCCTCATGAAAAGAAGTCAGAAGAAGCTGAGAAGTCATCTTGAATATTGGATTTCGCAAAGAGAGGCTACAAAGTTGAAACACTCTGATTTGTTGGGGATTTGTGGATATGTTGTCCCAGAACCTGGGGGAAAAATGCCTGTCTAAATTGGAAACACTGTACTCAGCCAGATGTGACTAAGAAGGATAATTTTTTTTTATCAGATATCTGCTACTTCTACATAATCAAAGTCCAGAGCATGAGAAAAGCAAAATCTGAGCTAGCCCCACAGTTGCTGCTGTATGTGCTACTCATATTTCAGTGTTATGAAAAAATAAAAGATGAATAAAATGAGTAGGGTATAGCGGTAAGAAACGGGTAAGAGAGTAGAGCAGATCTATATTATCCCATGAAAAACGCTGCAGAAATGATTCAGCTAGTGCCTGGTACCAAGGAAAGCCTACACTACGCAGTGCAGCATTTGGCAGAGGCAACAACTTGTCTCTCTCAGCTCTGCTCATGTGGCAACACCCCTGGTTTCACCTTTCTACTAAGCCTCAGCAACTTCTTTAAAAAAAAAAAAAAAANTCTTTCACGGGAAAGAAAAGTTCACAAAAGTGAATAAGTAGACTAATTTTAAAAGACCTGTGCGTTATATGACAAGTTGTTGTGACAGTGGTGATACACTGCTAAAACTTTCTTACAAGATGGTAATATAATAACTGTTAGCGGATATGACACAACTGTCATAGAAAAAATATGGTGAATTAAAAAACCAGGATGATTTTTATTATTCCCACTCCTACTGTAGCTTCTAGCCTTACTTTCTTTACAGTTTATCATATTTTGTGGCTACCTACTTTGGAATGTTACTGTACCTATCATATGTCATCAGTGTCTTGGTTTCCATTTGCTCTTCAGTTTGGTTGATGCTCGGCATATCCACACTGTAACTTATTATTAAAAACAAAAACCAAAACCACCACAAACCCAAAACAAACAAACAAAAATTTTCCCATTTTCCCATTTCCTATTTTCAATATATTCTATAGTTTTTGGTTTGCAGATTTGGGATTTTATGTTTCTGAGAAAACAAACCTAAAATTTTATTAAAATATAACGTTCAATGCCAAACATATATACTGACTTTCTTCACCTTCTTTCACCATCTAATTTCACTGGGATGGCAGGTGTTTCAAAGCATTGAAACTAGCATTGTCGCAACCACTGATATTTGGTAAAGGATTTTAAATATACTTACTTAAAATAAAAGAATATGCCAAGAGAAATCAGAAGTGATGCAATGGAAAGACCATGTCCGATGATGGCCAAGTAATACAAATTCAGAGCAGTCTGCAATACAAAAACAAAACCACGCACCTGTGATGCACACACAACTATTGTTGATAAAACATGAACTTATACATCTCTTCTGCATATAAAATGACTATAATCGGAGTAAGAAAATAAAAACATTACAAGATAAAGATGACTCAAGTTTAGAATCCTACAAATCAACACCTTACTAAAATCTCTTTCTGTAGGACACGCAACAGATTCGTTGAAATCATCGCTACAACTAACTTTTTATCAGTTAAAACATTAGGTTTCTAATATATACTGCTGTGTTTTTTTTCTGAGTATTTACATAAATTTGGCTATTTATGCTACTGCACTAGTTGTATTCCTGCCTGAGGCTTGATTCACCTATTAACACAACTCTTAAGTAAAACATGTGCTTCGTATATGAATTTATGTAGTTTTTCCTCACAGAAGGTTTTTTTCTTACCATTTAAAGATACTTCCTTGAAAGCAATCTGTGATTATGATATTGGAAATCTAATTTTCATTTGGCATTTAAGGAAGGGTGTGAAAAAAAATTAACAATAACTCAAAAATAGGGAAGACTAAACAGCCTTGTTAAATAAGCCTACAGCCAAAGTATAGAATTACGAAAAGCTGGGTAGATACAAAAGGTAAAAATGAGGAATTTGTAAATTAATATTTGGAAAATATACATGTTATCATTAATTCTTTGAATTAATAAACATATTAAATTCCACTAGTAACAAACCCTTGCTTTCAGTCATGGAATCTGCCTCACAAAATTTCTCTTGTTGCATTAAACGTAAGATTATCATTTTGCACACAAAGAAATGAAGATACTCAGGTTGAGCCTTATACTATCACAATAAAGCACAACTATCTGGATTCTATAGGAAGAGTTAGAGCATACATACAAACGCTCAGGTACTCCAAACTGTATGTATCCTCTGAACTTATTATTCCAATTTAAGATTGACTAACTGCAGCTTGCTACATATATTGACTTTTGAAATAATATAAAAAGATTCCAGGTAAAGCTTTAAGACGGCTGTAAATGAGACAAGAGTACCTCTTTGTACATGCTAGAATTTTTCAAATTATCATTAATTTTAAAAATGAGATATTTAAAAAAAAAAAAAAGTAATGCAATAGATTTATGTGAAACTTTCATAAAAATTTGGAAGTAAGAAAAAACAAGGGTTACCCCTGAAGCGCTAAAGCTCGGCTATGTATACATAACAACAGCCTTTCTGTGACAGGCCCATATCCCGCATCACCACCTCATTCAGTGACCAGTTTAGACAAAGGTGTGTGTTAAGGATTTAGAAGATTTCAGCACAATTTAGAGCCGGCACGAAACAGTGGTACAGCACGGACTGCTGATGAGGACAATAACAATAAAAATTCAACAATGGGCAACAGTCACATTTATTGTGCATTATCTAACCCGCCTTCTGAGCAAAGTGGAAAGATAATGTCGTTTAATATAACAGCACATCGAACTGTAGCAAGCAGTAAGGCTTTCTTCGGGGCTATTACTCCATTTCAACAATAGCTTCTGATGCATGACAGGGTTGAGGTATCCTGGCAAAACAGCCTGAGGGAAAATAGCTCATTATTCATAAAGAAGGACCTGCACGGATCTGCTCCTGCCTGAATAACATTATCCCAGTTTCCAGCCAAATATTAGCTAGAATCAGTGAATTATAACACCTCTGCTAATACAATTAAACTGCCATTAGCGTATTCAATGTCTCATGATTTGAGAAAAAGCAATACAAAAGTGCCTCATTATCACCTATTACCACCTTTTATCTATATGGTTTCTAGGTAAATACCCTAAAGCACTCTTGACAGCAATGATGCAGGCAGTTAAGATCTCTACCAGATATCAGTATTCTTGACGCAATCTGCTATTATTGATCTCTTTTCCATGAGGTCCAAATTATTTTCTAGTCTATCCTGACCTGTATTTTATATTCCTAGTTTCAATTCACTACTTCTTCCCATCACTGAATATTTCATAAACATGAAGGGGGGGGGGAATATGCAATTTTGCCCATTATATCCCCACATACCACAGAATATCTCAGAAAGAGGGCATTTGGAGGTTTACAAGATTTTTTATTTGATTTTATTTTTATTTTTCTAAAACTGTCAAGGGATGGACATCTTCAAGATAAACCGAAGTCTATAAAAAGACCATCTATACATATACCCACATGGGTATGTGTGTGCATAGAATCTACCTTTGATGCATATAAAACAACTCTCAAAGCATTTTGCTGCCTGGCCTGAGACAATTTTGGATGCCTGCAAAATTTCACTTAAATAAACTGAAAGTATAGGTTTTCCATGCATGTGAGCAGCGTAATCTCTCAAAAACTGAAAAAAAAACCCACCCCAAAACTGGCACTTGGGAGCACATACACAAGACATACACAGGAAAAGGATCACAAGGGACATCAAACCCTAACACTTCTCATCATTTACTTCCCTTTGACCTCCAAAGATCCTGTGGTGAATCCACTCAACTACAGCTTGTCTACACGTTTGTAAAAAAGAAAAGATTAACTCTGCTTTTCACACTGGGGAAAAAATCCTAAACCCAAAACATCCAAACGCTACTTAAAGCTGCCTTGAAGATGTATTAATCCCAAGTAAATCTTTGGTTGTGCACCTGCTGAAAATCTGTCAACTATGAGTTAATTGGATAAACCCACGCACTCAGCACGTCTTCCAGAGACGTGCAAACCTCCTGCAGTTCTGCTGAATTTGGACCCTACTTCAAAACTACAGAGCAAAATATAAAGATCTGCTCTTACAAAGTATACACTTTGCTTACCAGTAGATGACTGTGGATGACCTAGACAAGTACTAGTACCCACACATTTAAAATACCCATAAACAAAAATACGATCCTATTATTCATCTGTAAAAGACAAAGCAGGTGGGTTGGGATTTTTTGAGTCTGTTTTGCACAATTCCTCCTTTTTATTCAACATGCTTTCTTCTTTCTGCACTTTGATGTTGCATCAACTCTGCTGCCACTCAAGTTTTGAAACTCAAAGTTTTTCAGATCAGTTTCTTGACACCGGTAACATGCATTCATTCCTTTCCTACCTTCACTTTTTCATGCGTATAGATATTACACTGGGTGTAATTTGTCCACGTCCTGTTGCTTTCTGGGTGTCTAAACCAATTCCCACTTGGATCACAGATCTTCGTAACTTTTTCTGTAGTCAAAGTAGATAACAAGAAAAACAAAAAAAGAAAAATGAAAGAAAAATAAAACCAAAAGAAAAACACAACAGTCAGCACTGAAGTCCTACTTCCTGATGCCTACTATTTAATGAAGAAAGATTGGGAAACAAATGACAGCTTTATTAATATGACTAGAGAGACATTGCTTGTTACTATGAATTCTGAGAAACTCGAGGCCATTGCTTTTTCTTGGCAAGGGCAACTGATAATGTGTTTTTCTTAAGAAAACAAATATATTTCCCCCCTCCAGTCCACTAAATATCAAAATATATCAAACTAACTGTTAGAGAACTACCAGATGAAGTGACAGGAATATTGAAACAGCTTGTTTAACATCCATGATCTAAACTGAAGTCTGACATCCTACCACTGTAAATTAGGATTGGACAAGCAGGAAAATGTCAACAGAGAAACTGCTCAAGAACCAAACTGGAAAATTTCTGGGACCACATAATGATTTCTATCGTCAAATAGAAAGAGGCATGAAAGGACCCTGGGAAATACCAAAAGCAGCAGAAAGGGACAAGAGTGGAAGGCTATGACATTTTCCACATGCTCACAGATGCAAAGGTTAGTCTACAGAAACAGGAAAACATTCACTTGTGGGAGAAATTCTTGTGGACTTCAACTGCTAAACTGAGGTAAAAGAATAAGTCATATCTCATCATCTCACATGATCTAACTTCAATTTCTATTTCCTAATCTACAGAATCCCTCAAGGACATATTTCAGAAAAGAAGATAAGTGACTTGTCAGTTTTCTATGTGATAAAGGGAAAATGCAAGTAATGGGTTTGGAGTTCCTGAAATTCTGGAGCATTAGTGACTTGAGTGGCAAAAACAGGAGGCATCAAGCACCCAAAACTTCATTTTATGAAGAAATATGTTGCTGTAGAAGCCTGTGCACACTTACCTGACGGGTTGAAATCCTGAAAGTAGTCAGGACACCGCTGTACTGACACAGTTCCAGCAGCAACATCACTCCAGCACAACCAGCCATCCCACGTCCTGTTACAGTAAGGACCTGGAAAAAAGTAGAGAACTGATAATAAAATAACAACCTTTATTTCATAATAGTCTTTCAAAAGTAAGATGTAAGACTGCATAAGGTAAGTTTCTTACTTGCAGCAACGAGAAAAAAAGAAAATAGAAACCTAAGACTTAGCAATCGTTAATTTAAACGCCACTTAATAGAAATAGTTCCCTATATATTTCTTTGAACAGGTTTTAAAATGCATCATCATTCACCTTGAAACGATCTATATGTACAATTTACAAACCTCAAATCTAGAGCACGGTAGGCAAAACAAATGAAATCAATTCTGACCAAATAACACACATTAACAAGGAACCCTTAGGCTTGCAAAGACCATTTTACTGAATTTATTTACATTTTGGGTGCATACCAAGCTTATACATATGTTTACTAATCCATTGAGAACACAGTGGTATCCCATTAGAAATCCTGGCTGGGAGGCAGCCACAGCTCTTCTGCCTCAGGCTGAGCTGAGCCTGCGTTGGTCACCATGGACAGACACTTCTCCAAGTGCTCCAGGGATGACAGAGCATCCACAGTGTCCCTCAAGAGGCTGTTTCAAGCTTCATTGCACTCACACAAATTCTAAGATCTAAAGTAAACCTCCCTTAGGAATGAGCTGGGGTATTATAAACAAATCCTTTCCCCAAAGGCATGCAGAATGACTGACCCCCTCTAGAAATTTGAAGATGTTTTTAGTATCTTCCATCAGTTTTCTTTTTAAGACTTAATAATGTCGTGTGTTGCCCCGTCCACCCCAGCCCCCATCTCAAAGGCTGCATTTTTCAAACATTTTGTAATTGCTCCGCTTCTCATCTGAAGATTTTCCAATTTGTCCAGATCCTTCTGAAGCTGTGATGCCCCAGGCTGGACATAAGCTTAAACTGTCATACTTATATCCATGTCTGACAAAAGAAGTGTGGCCAGCAGGGCGAGGGAGGTGATTCTGCCCCTCTACTCCACTCTCGTGAGACCCCACCTGAAGTACTGCATCCGGTTCTGGAGTCCCCAACATAAGGAGGACATGGACCTGCTGGAGCGTGTCCAGAGGAGGGCCACGAGGATGATCCGAGGGCTGGAGCACCTCTCCTATGAGGAGAGGCTGAAAGAGTTGGGGCCGTTCAGCCTGGAGAAGAGAAGGCTCTGGGGAGATCTTATTGCGGCCTTCCAGTACCTAAAGGGGGCCTACAGGAGAGCTGGGGAAGGACTTTTTACTAGGGCATGTAGTGACAGGACAAGGGGGAATGGCTTCAAACTGGAAGAGGGCAGGTTTAGATTGAACATTAGGAAGAAGTTTTTCACTTTGAGAGTGGTAAAGCACTGGAACAGATTGCCCAGAGAGGTTGTTGAGGCCCCATCCCTGGAGGCGTTCAAGGCCAGGCTGGACGTGGCCTTGGGCAACCTGGTCTAGTGTGAGGTATCCCTGCCTATGGCAGGGGGGTTGGAACTCTATGATCTTCAAGGTCCTTTCCAGCCTAAACCATTCTATGATTCTATGATTCTTTGACCTCCCGGCATTTAGTTCCTCCAAAGAATCATTGCAGAAGAGAAAAAAACCTCATTTTAAAAGAATGCAACTACCTCTCCTTGCCTCACAAGCCATTCAATGCTTCCAGAAGTTATAAAGTCAGAAAAAGTGAATCCAGCAACAGGTAGAGTTACTGAGGTTAGCTCTGAATAAGTTATCAAAAAAGGCATTAATGACACTAACACAACCCTCAGAGCAGGGAAGTGATGTGTGTCGAGATACTTTCCATTTTTATAGTCAGATGTGACCAGGGAGACAGAGGTATTATAAGAGCATGAAATGAAATAAAGTGGTAAAATTAATCTGTCACCATTTTTTAATCTGGGTATCTATTTAAATTAAAATTTTCTTATCTCATCAGAAATAAAAGCTTTGTGTTATATAAGAAGTGGTGCTATGGGCAGGTAATATAACATATTACTTTATCTTCATGAATCCCAAAGTGACATTTCTGAAAAGCTGTACAAATACAGCTACAGCCTGAAAAATGATTGCTGCCAAGAGAAGAAATGAATACAACTGAAGGATCCTGAACTACTGTAATTACATCTGTTGACCATTTGCCTTTGTAAAACTTTATAAGAAAATAGTCTTTACCTTCTTTCCTATGAATAGGATCTTGCATGATTTTCTGGTAGCATTCATACTGTGCTGTCATGATTTTATTCCGTGTAACACTCAGTTGAGTGAAGTCCTCCGTCATATTCTGATGCCCTTCAGATGGTATAGCAGTGGCAAAAAACTAAGTGGAAAAAGAGTTTTTGTTTAGCAAGTCATGCACAGACTCCAATGTAAACTTATTAACTTCAATCTTTTTAAACATTATATTTCAAATATTATTTTGTTGAAGGAAAATTATCTTCAAATCTTATTACTGACAGGATGATTTTGTGTTTTTCTGGTTAATTTAGCAATTTTTCTTACTACTGAATCTTGACAAATATCTCCTGAATGAGCATGGGGGAGTAGCAATCTGCAAGATTTGTAAATGATAATGGAAAAATGCATAGAAAGCACTGAGACAATCAAAAGCATATAAACAGCTTTTGCAAAATCCAGTAAAATATGTCAAAGTTACGTTAATCTAAAAGGCATTTGAATCAGGCCCGAAATGATTCTTTATGAAAAGACTTCCCATATATTGCATGCACTGAAGCTTTTGGCTTCTTTAGAGCTATTTGGTTGCTCTACAGTCTCATGAACCATAAATTCAACCCTCAGAATACACAAAAGTATTCAAAAGTTATGACATCCACTTTTATAGTTATTAAAAATAGTTTTAAAAAAACCCTGAGAAAGTGGATCTTGATCAAAACCTGAACCTTTAAAGCGTGTTTCTAAAAGTAGTTAAATATTTTATGGGAAGCTACCAAACTTCATGGAAAAACAAAGCTGCAGACTGAAATACCGTACCACTTTCATACAAGGGGTGAAATTAAAAGTTCTGAGGATGTCCTCTGAATCCGAGTTAGATGTATCCTCCACTCTTCCTGGGGTCTGCATAGTACTGCTTATATGTCACTTGTCAGCTGTTACTGTAAAGTTCTCTGCTAGTGAGGGCGATGCTGGGTTCAGCAGAGGTAAATACTATTTCTGTTCCTTTACCACAGGAATTAAAAGGAGAACAGAAGGTAGATAAAGATCCTCCTGTGCAGAAACTACATTTGAACACAAGGTTAGCTGTTTCTGCACTTCCGTATTAATAATTTATATGCTATTCTGTACATACTTGTTAAAACTGGAAGTGATTTAAAAAATTTATGAGACTCACCATAGTAACGGATAAGAAGAATGGCAAAAATGTGATCCAGATTTTTGTCATTTTTTGTATCTGGTGCAGTGAATTTTATACAGTAGTTGAATGAACTCAAACTGCAATGAAAAAAAAAAAGTAGGAAGAAATTTAGTAATTGATGAAAGCCAAAACTGATAGGGGACTTAATATTTTCTTTCTGAATTAAAACAAATCACTTTTTATTCACAAATAGTGATGCAACGTGATATACATGTAGATGTACAATATGATGTGGAAAAAAAAAGTGCATTCAAGTCATCAGCAGTGAATTCCAGCAGCAGGGATTTTCCTGCACTGCTGCCTCCTTGCCTCAACTAACACCAATTCTCAGTTTGTCCCAGTCGGGTGTCAACTCTAACAGATACGTAGTAATTAGCCCTGAGGTACGAGTTGGCTCCTTGACATCTCTGCCGCAAGCTGCAGATCAGTGTACTCTAAATTAGACTTGGACTTTCACAAACACACACACACACACACAATGATTTCCCTTTCTCTTCAGACCAGCTGGTTTTTGATTTTGCCATTTCTGGAAGAACTGATCTAGCAAGTAGCTGCTTTACCTTGAAGTTACAACTTTGCAAGGATGACAACGGCAATGCAAGACTTAATTGTGAGCTGCAAACTAGTTTCTGTATCTGCAGTAGCTGTAAACTAGTTACCGTATCTGTAGTTTGAAGAAAACAGAACTATCCAAACCAGCTATAATTGTCTTACAGTGCAGACTAGTCTTGCAATTGATTCTTGAAGTGTAAAACGCACTTAAAACATACAATATACAAAATTATTTATTAAGCACCTAGACTACCTATTAAGCATAATTCTGCTGTGATGACTCCTTCAAAAGGAGGGAAATGTGTAAGAGATTTCGCATGCAATATTTCACCATGTCCTGAAGTATCCTGAGAAGACCACAAAGCTGAGCCTAGAACTGAGATAAGAGCTTCTCTTCTGCTTGCATGGTAGCAAAAGACCTCCCCACATTTAGATTGTTATTACAACTAAACCTTTCAAAATCTAAGTATCTCTCTCTACTAGCATTAATGAAGATATTATCGGCCAAAATAAAGGGCACCACATCTGAGTGAGTTAAGCTCCCTTGTACAGATTAATTCACTAGAAATAATACACTGCTACTTAAGATATAAAACTCACCTACCCCAAACGTCCCTCATATACCCATGTACTCAAAGGTCCCACTGCTACTGACTCAAGAGGGCTACTGGAAGCCCTCCTGACCCAAGCCACGTTCTCCCTTGGATCACACTTGCTCTTGTCTTTGCAAGTTTTTCTTATCCAGCAGTCACATCCTACAAGAGACTGGTGGATGACAAACAACTGATAGTACATTGGCCAGTGGAAATAATCTTAGAAAAAGCCCATCTTTTTTTAAAAAAAAACCCACCCTGTCATTCACAAAAAGCAAGCATTCCATATCTACTTATTCTCTGCTTTGACACTGAGACTGGGTCCTCTTAACACAACTGCAATACAATGAACAACATTCTGTAGGATATACTGAATACAAAATATGATATCACTCCTATTTATTGTATAGCTTGATGCAAATACAATAAATGTGTTGTAAAATCAGTTACTGTTGTGCCTGTTTAATCCAGACTAAAACTGTACCAGTAATCTTCCCTCTATTTTTACCACTGGCATGCAATCCTCTGATTACTGGAAATTGCACAGGTAATTCAGTGAGACACTGAAATTCAAGTATGCTGTTCTGAAAGCTCTAAGAACACTAACAGGAGGATCAATTAGCACACATGAAATATATTCTCAGTTTGAACTAATACTTCTCTGGAAAATCCATGTGTGATGAAAACTACAGTGAATAAATAATTGTAAAAATTACTACCTGTTAACTAAAGAAAAGTCTAAATATCTGTGTGTAGTGACTAAAGATTGACTGAAAACTAAATATAAATGGAGGTATCTAAATTAGCAAAGAGACAATATGATTTTAATTCTGCATGATAACTGGGGGCAAGGGAGATTAATTCCAACCTATTACAAGTCTTCAGTCATTTATAGTCATGCCTGTTTACCTATGAAGGGGAAAAAAACTATGGGCCTTCTAATTAACTACTCGCTTGTAAAGTAATTTATTAATCTTCTCTCTCCAAAGTATGCCAAAGCACATCTGCATAGGGTTAAAAGCCATAAATGATGTGCACAGGACAAGCAAAGAGACCAATCAAGTAGAACGTAGCAACCATAATTTAGTGTATGTTTTTCTATATATACAAGAGTTCAAAATATTTTTCTCTGTAATAGCTCCAAAAATCTTTTTGCTAAAACAAATGTTGGATGGTAAATTTAAAACGCATATTCAAATATCGCCCCCACTTAGCCTTGCTTATTTTTATTTATCTAAAAGACACAATGTCATATAAACAAAGGCAGAATTTACCTGCTTTGATTCACACTCCATGGTTATTTCTGTTTCACAATATCAACAGCCACCCCTTAGCTCAGCTCCTTTAATGGTCCAAATGTTTTCATATCTAGTGGTTGTGTAGACATTTCCTATCAACTATTCCAGTATCCAGTGCTAAATTATTAATTCTTCCCAGGAGATAAAAGATTAAGTCAAGTCTATAATTTGCTCTATGCTTTCCACTCATTTCTCACAGTTGCTAACTGCAAAAAATTTATATATATAGAAAAAAAATCTTCTTTATAACAACACTATTTTTGGACTTAATTACAAACTGCAGGATGAAGGTCATTCAGATGCCTATTTGGACTTCAGCAAAGCCTTTCTATCATTACTACATTAATTCATTCACTCAACATTAATTTCAGTTAAATTGGACCAGAACTTTCACAAGAATAGTAAAATCTTTCTTAAGAATGGACAGCAACGTAGCCCATTAATTGAGGTAGCCAGCTAGTACTGCTGAGAAAGTCAGGCTGCTTTTATTAATCATCTGTTCTGATGAGTTACAAAACAAATATAATTCTCAGAATGTTCTCTCCCTCTCAGAACTGGCAGGTATTAGATGCACAAAGAAAAGAAATTAATAGTAAAAGAGACCCATTCTTAGGTTTCTTTAAATAGTAATAATTCCCAAGTTGTTGTTCTGCTATTAAACATCTTTGACAATGCTACTGTGGGGCAGAGAGGACAACTGTATTGGACTGAGATTGATTTGAGTGTGTTACACATTAGCTTGAGGGAAAAGATGGTGGAAGCTTAGGCAGAATCCCCTGACTCCGCTCTGTGACAGTAAAGCCAGCAGCACTGTCATTTACATGACAGGTATTGAATGAAACAAAATCAGTGGGCACAACACTACAACTAGCAATTCTCTCTTAAGTATTTTCCCAGTAAAAGGGAATATCAGTGGGAAGAGAATGGGGAATTGCAATAGCAAATCAGATCTTCAAAATGTCATTTTTATTTTTAGTGCATGTTATACTGAACGCTGGGTTAACTGGAAAAAAAAAAAAAGAACTGCCTGTTTTTCCTCTTTATTACATTCTTCATTACCCAAATTGATGATACTCCAAAGGCCTATATCATGTTTGTCACTGATAGCAGTGACATCTACTGAAGCAGGAGGAATTCAAAAGGAACTGCAAGCTAAACTTAGCCAAAATAGTCACTGGTATAGCTTTAACAGATGTTCACATTTCTCTTCCTCCTGCTTTCTCTACAGAGCCATCCTGCCTCATCAGCTCATTCTACTTTTTATCTTTTCCCATCCTCCCAAGAATAAATGTCATCCTTGCTGAGCTCCAGACACTTCCCATTTCAATGGGGGTTAAAAAAGGCAGTCAGCAAGAAAAATAGTTTTTTGAACTTCAGTCAGCTGACCACATTTAGTACAAAAGAAAAACCACAGGCAGCTTCTACCTTAAGCAGTTGCCTTTAAGTTTGACTTTAAGTCAGAATGCAACTCTGTAGGAGCGTGATAGGAGGGAGAGTCTACTTATGTCATTGCGTGTACATTCATACACATGCACAAACATTTTTCACTTATTGGTAATCTTTGATTTGCCCACGAAAAGAAAAAAAAACACACCACAAAACCACAAACCATTTTCAGTATATATTACTTATCTTGCAATGTGCTACAATCTTGCAACACTCAAGTTGAGCATGTGCAAATATAGATGGATATCCTTCCTCTCTGGCTGAAATTGGGAGTCAGACAGTCTGTAGTCTTGACAAAAATTAAACCCTCTCGCTTTTGTTCTAACACTCCCTGGTTTTGTTTTGTTGCGATATCTCTCAAAAATAGCTATACACACTATTTTGTTATTTCTGGTTCTTTTTAGAGGGAGGCATACGACTCAAAGCGTTTCAAACCCCAGGCAATGTTTGGTTGTTTCAGCCCAAGATACAGGCAAAAATACAAGCTGGAAAATGCCCAACCCTTTTCAAGCATCCCTAATTTGAATTTATGTAGTACACTGTTAGAAAAAAAAAAACAACAAAACAGTCCTCTCAAATGGAACTACAGATCAACTTGTATCTCCCCTCAAGTAAACTTTGTGGGAAATATTCTGCCCATCACCTACCTAAAAGGGCTTTGCAGGTGAGCAGTACCAGCCAAACATTAATACACACCAGATTCATTTAGTCCTGACAGTGGACTACAAAATCTCCACACTTCTCTTAGAGAACATTGCAGGACGATTTGGAAATCACCCTAATCAGGTGAAATGCCCTCATTTCTGAGGGAACCACTTCTGCTGGGGTTTGGTCCGATCTGCTCTGACGGTATCACACAGCTGTATGTGTGGGAATTACTCCATCCTCCTCATAATGATGGGATTAAGAAGGCTCAAAAATAATAGCTATGGAACAGATCTAATGAACTCTGGGTAGCATAGTTTCACAACGCTAGAATTCCCTACTCGCTGCCCAGGCATCAGCAGCTGCAGACCCCTAAAACATGTGAGACAGGAGATCAAAAGAGATTTGATCCGCCATGAGACAATTTTTACAGTACCGAAGCATAAACTCTTCACAGCTTTCAATGGATTTCATTGCACTATTCTCTTCATTCAGTTAGTGACAGGGCTTGGGTTTTTTTTCAAATGTATTCCTCCTTCATTTATAAACACTTGAATGAACTACTACATTACCCAAATATGTCAGATCCATATGTTGCTGCATTTTCCAATAAACAAAATTTAACTTACTACACTGGTTTGAAACACCGCTACAACTCAATTGTGATGCTAATGGAACTGCTGTAAGAAAGCATTCCTATCCTCACTGCAGTTATTCTTTCAAACCCCCAGTGCGACCTCCTCTCTTCAAATTGGATGGGGCACATGTCAGGAAAAACGCAACAACAAAACTTAAAAAAAAAAACCCAGCTCCTAATACTATTTTGAACTCATTAGGAGTACTATGAGGAATTGTTGTGTGTACCACCAACTGGTAGCGAGCTGCATCACAGAGACAGAACACTGCAAAGAGCTCGTCTAAGAAACGCAGTGGCTTACAAAGGGACAAACTGAGATCCCTTCTTGCACTGCAGAACAAAGACTTACAGGGCGCATGAAGACCTCCACGAGTGAATCAGTAACTAGGAAAAGATTTGCAATATTCATATAATCAATGTGAAAAGTGCTATAGGAAATAAACCCAAAGTTTATAAACAAGCAGAGTTTCTTCAGACATCTCATTCTCTGAACGCGCAGCATTGCTCACATGTGTGGAGACATCATAAAAAAAACCCGCCACATCGAAACGATCCTTTTTTCTTCTACCTTTATTTCCAGGAGTTTTTTTCTAGGGAGCAGTTGTGGCACAATGGCATTTACTCACTTCTTGAGGATTAAAATAAACAAAGAGCACACAGAGTGGCATACCTCTGTTTTACTGTTCTATTATTTTGTAACAACGTCACCATGCACTGGGTTTTAGTTCAGTAGCTCAGTACGGGGAAGTACTCACTGTTTATTTCTCGGGCCACACGCTATGCATGTCTCAAGGTCTCAGGCTTATTGCAAGTAGAAAATTAGGTCTAGTTCACAAAGATGTTTCACATCTTTTATTCTATTAGCATGCAGATCATTTTTTTTGTTTTTGTTTTTGCATCACTCTAGTTGCTTGCCAGAGGCCTTGCAGAGATTGCAGAACCATCTGTAGATAAGATTACACAGATTGAATTACTTCTGTGTACTTTTTCCCATTAATAGCTTTTGGCTACCGTTCAGCTAAGTTTTTTTCTCCTGCATCCAACAGAAATTACTAGCAGTAATTGACAACACTCTTGGCCAGTTCTAATAATACCTAAAATCGTAAGAACGTATCATAGAGTGCTGGTGGTGCTAGTTTTTCCCGGGGAGGAGGGAACCCTCACTTTTTTGTAACACTTTTCTTCTTCTGTTCAGTTCACAGGTTTGGATGATATTGTAAATTATTCTAAGAAACATGAGCTGTGGAGGTGCAGTTAAAAACCAAACCAACCAAAGAAAAAAAAAACCACCACCCACGAAAAAAAAAAAGCCACAACAAAACCCTCCAAATGAGGGTTTGGAGGAGGAAACCTCCACAAGGTTCTTCCCCTGGAATATTCTGCAATTTCTGCTCTTGGGCAATATTACTCCTCTCCACATGGCAGACTGCAGAGCTAAGATGTTTTTGTGTCTTTGTCCATCATACCAAATTTGGCTCTTTAAAACAGGATTTTCACTGACAAAAAAGGTAGGTTATTTTCTCCTTGCTTTTACATAGGTGTTCTCTTGGCCCCTGTGCTTTCAATACCTTTCCTATAAATTATGAATGCTCTTGCTCTATCTCTCCTTCTCAAATACGATGAACTTTCTATTGACTGAAGAACATATGAAGGCAGCAGTAGCAAACGCTGCAATTGCATGTCAAGATGGGTAAGGACTCAATTAGCATTATAGTTACAATTCAGCAGGATATCTAACTGTGCCAAATAAATGCATCATATGAATGTTAAAAATATCAAAGAAAAGTAAAATTATTTAGAATAAGTAAGAAACACAATACTCCACACTTCCAAAATAATTCCAGTGTTTTCTTGGTTATAGTATTTTCTGTCTAAAGTACTGATTAGTTTATCTTCTAAACAGAAATCTCTGTCAGAGTCTGATAGTGCAATACAGTATAACTTTCTTATTTCTAACTTGAAATGAGAGAGCAAGAGCTGGCAGCTAACATAAAACATCCTTTACTTCAGAAATCAGGCCCCCAGTAACACACTTCTTTACATATTTTATCAAAATACAAAAAACTGAGGATAATATTTCCCCCATTACTTACATTTTTTAAATGATAGTATTTTTTTCACTGTCTTATACAGTGATAATAACACCCCAAATGCTTCCCTCTTGAGGAACCAGTTGTTAAATGAAGGCAGCTGAGATTCTGGCAAAGCAAATCTTTACCAACAGACAGAGATGGCTTGTTCTCAGAGATGCAATTGTGATTTCCAACAGTTTATATTTATTAAAGCCTCCAGATATTTCAGTCAGACTATCATTCTGTAAGCAGTTGTTACGCGTACTTTACAAGCTTAACTCTTTTTACCCCATAGCTCTAACCCAAATGGTACCTTGATATCTAAAATCCATCAACACAGCTACACAGGTTATTACGCATAAGACACCAAGTTCAGTTCAATGTTCTCTAAGCCATTTAAATTCTGTAGCATTCATTCAAGCACAAAGAAACTTAGAAAGAAGGCTGCTCTGCTGAACAAAGTTATCTGTAAAATTGCTAGAGTGGCCACTATCAAACACAGAATAACAAAGGATTAAATTCCAATGGTTGATTGATTAAGATGTTTTAGTGCTGGTACTTCTCTTTTTTCCTACCATATTAATTTCCTGCTATACTAATTTAAAAATCTAGTTAAAAACATGCAGTAAGCTTCCCTGAAATTTCTCTTCCTCCAAAGCAACTTCTATGCTGTGGCAAGGAAGTTCCAATCAACATGTTATTTTAAATACATTGCTCATTACATTCTCTCTTTTCCATGGATTTTATACTATGAAAAAGTCGCAGAGCTCCCACATTCTTATTAGATATATTTTAATGTCTCATTACACTTTGCCAATCTGTATTCCTCATGTGTTCAACAAAAAAAAACCCGTAAATGAAACTAGAGGAAGACATCCACAGACGCACACAGCAAAACTTTACAGGCCAAACCCCAAAATTCATAGGCATGTGTTACTGATGTGACCTCAAACCCAATTACACAGTATAGCGAAGCATCGCAAGTATGCCACTGGAGCTATTGAATCTTCCTGCCCAAGCCCAAACTCTATTGCTTCATTCCAGATGCATATTAATAACAGTGAATGTCTTCAAGATTTTAGGAGAGACCTTCAGGAAACACTGAAGGGTGTGGGGGCAGCTCTTAACTGAGGGTGGACATCGACTTCTTTGCTATGACTCTAAAGGGAGAGAAGAGAGAACCCTAACCACATGCCCGATTTAGAGAAAACAAAAATGTTTTCCATCTTGCTCTCCTCAGCACACACCTGCTGATGCTAATAACAAAAATGTAACCTGCAAAACAAAAGGGGGTATAGTTATCTAGATACAATTATATATGGATGATGCTCTTAGTCATATGATTTAGTTTTAGGTAGTCCTGTAAGGAGCAGGGAGTTGGACTTGATGATCCTTATCAGTCCCTTCCAACATGAGATATTCTATGATAGATATGAAAAATACGGTATATTCCTCCAAAGAAGATTTCTCCACCTCCAAACAAAATTATTACTGATCTGAATTAAAACAATGGCAGTATGAATTTATCGAATAGACCTTAACACTTGTATCACAACCCTTGCTCAGATGTCTGAAATTTTCTTTTCCCAGACACTGCTTCTTCAAGGCTGCAGAGATTGAACTGCTGCTCTGTGTACCCCTTTCAGTCAGTGTTTTTATTCAAATGATTCTGTTTGATGGTGTTTACCAAGTAATGACCCAAAAGAGATCCAAAGGTTTCTTTGTGAAAACGTTTATAGCATGAAGTCATTTTCTCAGCTGGCTGAGTTTTAAAAGTTTTTTTGTTATTTCTTCATTGACACATGCTAATTTTACAAGAACAGTACTTCCACAGTTCAAAGACTGTTCTCAAGGTCAGAACAAAGCAATGGGAATGGGAGAATGGGTTAACCAAAATGCATCAGGACTTTTGGTTTTTTCAGGGCTTACCACTCAAGCTTTTTCTCACTGGCCCCGATCCAGTTTGGCAGTTAAGCATATTCTATGAAACTCACAGGTTCTACATCAGTTTCTTCTAGATTCACATTTAGAAATGTGAATATTTACACACAAATATACACAAACATGCTCTCATTCAGTTATAAATAAATCTTTAGAAAGTTTTAAAATATTATTTTCATTAAATTATTACATATCATTATATATTATAAATATATATATATATATTTATATACATATATAATTATATTTTTAGGTGGACCACGCCACACCAGCAACTCGGAGCAGGATGGGGAGGGAGCAGGTGGCCAGGAAAGGGAACTGCTTATGCCAGCATAAACACAGTGCTGCTGCAGCCACTGCATCAGAACCGGTGTCCTAACTTTGGGTTCACCATTGGTCAATGACTTGAATAGAACTGATGAACCAAATATAGATAAACTCTCCGTGGAAATGCCAGAGGCACTATGGTCTTCTGATTTTGTGTTGGATTTCTATCTTTTACTGTTTTCTTTTTTATTTTTTTTAAACATCATACTAGGAACTAAAATATCCCCCAAGCAGTTTTCTTTTCACAGCAATAATTTTGGTCTGGCTGAGAATGAAATTTCAGATGGAAGTTCATGCCAAATATCAACATTTTCTCTCATGGGATATTTCTGATGCATTTACTGTTCCAAAAATGTTCAGGTAAATTTAAGGCAGCTTTAGAAAAATTCAGCTTGGTATACTCATTCAAAACAAAATAAACCACCAGCTACTTCAAAGCCTTTACCAGGTCAACCTGAGTCACCACAGTTCAGAACATTTCCTCTTGAATTTAAAATTTCACATGCCAGAAGTCAAAAGACCAAGATCTGGAATATTTCACCCTTTGAATATTAGACATTACAAGTTATACTGTGCTAAATTATCGAAACTACTAATCCGTCCTGTAGCAAAAGCCAAGAACAAGCAGCAGCCAAAACCAACCTTTTGAATTCTAGTGGTCTGAAGCTTGTCTCCTTTGCTTTATAATTAGCTACAGATATTTCCCATCTTTCCTATGTTTTTTCATCTGTTATATTCCTAAAATGGCATTTTAGTAGCAAATGTTTTAAATTGGGCTCAGACAGAGTGTGCTAGCCATAAAGGAGTTTGTGAAGACAGTTAAAAAACAGAAGTAGTAAAAGTTAATCTCAACAACGTGGAAAGAAATTACCTTCTATATATAGATATATTTAAAGCCTATGGTGTTGAACAATGATTCCTAGCTGCATACCAGTATATGCACATTTTCTTGAGACCCACTCAGACACAGGACTTGACTTCCAAGGGCCTATACATCCAGCTCTGGAGCCCCCAACATAGGAAAGACATGGACGTGTTGGAGCAGGTCCAGAGGAGAGCCACGAGGATGATCACAGGAGAGGCTGAGAGAGTTGGGGTTGTTGCAGCCTTCCAGTACCTAAAGGGGGCCTACAGGAGAGCTGGGGCAGGACTTTTTACTAGGGCATGTAGAGATAAGATGAGGAGGAATGGCTTCAGACTGGAAAAGGGTAGATTCAGATTAGATATTAGGAAGAAATTTTTCCCTTTGAGGGTGGTAAGGCACCAGAACAGGTTGCCCAGAGAAGTTGTAGATGCCCCATCCCTAGAGGTGTTCAAGGCCAGGCTGGATGGGGCTTTGAGCAACCTGATCTAATGGGAGGTGTCCTTTCCTATGGCAGGGGGGTTGAACCAGATGATCTTCAAGGTCCCTTCCAACCTAAACCATTCTACAATTCTATGATTCTATACTCAAGCACAGTGGAGAAGAGCAAAGGATCATAAATGAATTCTAATGACAGAAAAGAATGGATGCACATACTAAAAAAACAGATTAAGAACACAACAATGTCAAAGCTTTGGTCATTACCTTTATAACCAGAACTTTTCTTTTTATACGTTGCTCTCTTTCTCCTCATAGACTAGCTGCAGAAACCATCTTAATGCAGCCATAAAGTAGGCAAAGTGAAAAAAGGTTTTTCTGTCTTCTACCTACATCTCCATCAGGTGAAGACATGCACCAAAATATTGCTACAGCCAATGATATTTTACATTAACATCATTTTCCATCCATCTGAGTTAACACTAGTGTTGATAAATTGAGGAAGATTACATCCATCAATGTCTCAAAGTCTTCTAAATGGGAATTTCCTTCAGCTTCATCCACATCCTACCACACCCAGAGGAATATTGACATAAGCGCAACTCTGACACAGACTGAAGCAACCAGGAGTGAAGAAATACTTATTTTGCTAGAGTTGCTGTCAGTTTAAAAATTAATTACAGGATCATAGCAATTAACTAATCAGCTTAACAAAATGAGAAGTGAGTTCCTCTGAACTGCTACCAAATGACTGCACTAACCTCTCTGATGGTATTTTCTCTACGCATTCCTCATTCTGATTTGAAAGTGCCCATGGAGAACACAAAACAACTGGCACCAGTACAAAAGCGAGAGTCTCAAACTTTTTCTTGTGTTACATAGAATCCCCCAATAGGCACCGATGACTGTCCATCAATTGTCTCTTGCAAAGTCTTAGTTCTTTCTGTGAAATACCAGAGATTAACAACTGCTGAAAACTGAGTGGTGAACTGGACGGGCCCAGATCTAACTGGCCTTATATTTCAGTTGACATCCTGTTATATTTTTCGTGCTGTTAAGGGAAAAGTGATTCTGTGCCATTGAAAAATTCTACTTGCAGGGATTACGCTGGTGGGAAAGATGTTAAAATTTTGAAATAGCAAAAGCAGTTGGTGGGTCATCTAACAATTTAGCTGGCATGCAATCTGTAAGCCACACACATATTTGATGGTCAAGCACTACACTATTGCACCTCCTCTGAGCGAGAACGACCATTACTCAGATTTCAATATTATTGCATAATTGCATTGCATTTTACAGTCTTTTTACAATGCACTCCATCTGTTTCACATAGCTGTATAGTAACGCTGCAACAGAATGAAATGTATCATTGCACATTATCACATAAAATCCTCTGCTCTTTGTGAAGCAGAGATTTTATAGACAGTGCCAGCTGCAATCTGTAGGAAGCAGTGTGAATGTTTCCATGAATTCAGTTAAAGATCATATGCTCAGGGTGTGGCCGTGGGAAAGACTAGTGTATCTTACACACAGTCCCTAAAGTCCAATTAGTGTTCCTTTAATTACAAACAGACTTTTCCATATCCTTTTGCAGTATTCCACCCTGACTTACCTGAATGCAAACCAAAACAAAATATTAGCTATGAACATTAAAAAAACTTACATAAATTGGACACAAAAATCACTGCCTTGATAAACTCAAGTCTCACTTGGACAAGGTACTGCATGAAAATGAAATATTACAGACAAAATGTAATGAAACATTACAAGCACTATAGCTACAGCAGAGGAATGGGAATCAAGCACAGCTATTCTGGTCATAAATTACATATAAATGTTATTATATGTCATTTACACATTTAAGGACATTATCTGCCCTCCAAACATAAACATAATAATAATATAAAGGCAGAAACATGTAATGGAAAATCTCAGTTAAAGCTTGTCAAAATTGCAAGCAACTGAAAATTTCCACTGCAAGCATGGAAAATATTAGGTGGCTTTAATATAGGTGTCCATATTTTCTGCACACTCACATCCTGCATTTATTTTCCTGGAGAAAAAAAACCCACAGAATTCTCATACTGATTTCGCTCGCCTCCATTAAAAAAAATCCCCAGCAGAAACAAAATGCATAGAATTCGATGGGAAGTTTTGATAAGGATAACATCTACCAAAACTGAGTTAAAACATATTCAATTGGGTTTGTAATGCGACAGACCGGTTCCTGCCATTGGTTTGACAGTGTCTCAAATGGAACTGCAGAACTTATATTCACTAGTTTTGCTAACTGACTTTAATAGCAAAGCTTGGACATCAGACTTTCAGGCATTACTCACCTCAGACTGAGGTACCAAAAGTCACTACGAAAAAATAACCTTCTCATAAGTTTTTCAATTCTTTCCTGCATTTTTAACTTAATAAGGCACCTTAAAAGGCTCATCCATTTCATCCACACACATTTTATTCAGACAGTCTGGACTTGCACCCCTCAACTGTTACCCTCTCGACGCTGTATTTGTGTATCCTGTTCCACAGAGCATGCAAAACTTCAAATTCATCTTGCTGAGAAATTTTNCAGTACAAAACTGTCATCATCAATGGCCTTGACATTGCTGGAGCCAACGGAAACAACATCACCCAACTGATTCCCTGCGAGGGAACCATTCAGAAACAAACAAAAAAAAAAAATCTGCATGTATTTCTATTGAGGCAGCTTATGCCAAGCTTCCTTTGGTGAAATCAAGATTTCTCCTGCATTGGCTTCCTCTTGCTGTTGATAGAGCAGGGTATTTGCTGAAGCACAGCAGATAATGAATGTGGTATTCTGAATTAATCAGCATATATGGTGGAGAGAGAACTCTGTTCTCTTCCGAAGCTGCAAGAGCAGCCATCTTTCTTTTTCCCAAAGGAACTATCACATCCTTTATTGGTGAGCTGGACCAAGAGCAGACATAAAATTTCTGTACTAATTCTTAACTGGATGCAAGTTTGCTGGCAAATGAGTTCCATAACAGGTACGTGCCTTACTGACCCTGTAAGCAATTTTATAGAAATAAAAATGCTTGGCTATTGCTACAGGTAGACACCACACAAAGAATAGGTGATATTTCATGGGATAACTTCTCATTGGCCTAACATCTCCAGGTTTCTCAAAAGATATAGAAATTTGCAGGACTAAAACCTGCTTGGTTCCTCCCCCCCCGCAGTAAATATATTTCCCTTTCTCAGGAGAGTATTAGAAAACAACTACTGCACTAGTGTATTTTATAACTGCTCAATGGTGAGAATAGAACAAAAAAAAATATCCCAAAATCATCTTTATTCTTCAGGTTTTTTTGCAGCATCCCAAATCTTTACTGACTGTGCACTGCTAAACAGTTGTTGCACGTCGTTCCAAAACCAGTGGCATTTTAATGGCGGCATTAATAATTCTGGATAGCGCATAAACATTTTATAGACTAGGAAGCAAAGTACTTTTTGCTTTGTCTAAGCAAAGCATAAAACGGATTAGGTACAGGCCCTGGTCAAAAGTCACGCTGATAACTTTACCTATATTTGGTTTGTCCTATTCTAAAAGACATTGTCTCCCAGATACGAATTCCGTAAGATGTTGAGATATCAGTAAGCATCAGTTGCAACCACCAGACTAAGTAAATTCATTCTCATGTTGTTGCTAGCAAACAACTTTTAACTTTGAAGTCATTATTGATCCTCAGGCTGTCTCATTACACCACTTTACAAGGCTGTGGAGAAGAGAAATAAACCTTTGATGAGTGTTTTTTAAGGAACAGAGAACTTTAAATCTGAAGTGGTCATCACCCAGAGATCTGAACTCTGAACCCCACTTGGCTGGTCATCTCTGAGGGTCAGACATTACAAGGAAGATGACCCTAAAACATCTGTTGAAAATCAGACTACCAAACTGATGGGAAATTCAGACTAATCCAAACGTGGGAGCCAAATCAGCTACTGAAACTATACAGTGCTCCCAAATGTAGAATGATTACACCAGGAAGTAAACGGGCTCAGTTCTAAACCCCAAAACAAATTCAAAAACACCTTTCAATGTATTTTTTTTCTTTAAGATCACAGAGAAGGACCAAGAAGGAACATAAGGGGAAGATGAGAGTAAGATAATTAAAAACATTGATCCTGAATCTAAGACTTGTGAGTCAGCTGCTGTCTTCCACAGGGGTTTTGTGAAGGAATCCTTAAGCAATATCTGAGTCTTAAGGACATAACCAGCCTAATGGCTGACAGACAGTCCTGAAAATCTAAGTGTCTTTTAGCTGCTAATACAGATATAATTTTCATTCTCTGTAGGAGAGAATACCAGTGAGAAGTGTAGTATTTAGAATCAGTCTACTTTGATTTACAGTTTTTGAGAGGCCTACAAAAACCTGTGGATAAATTTTGAAAGATAAAAGGAATAAACCCCCCAATGTGTCCAAGAAAAAAACCTAGACAGAATTTAAGCGACTTGCCCATCACCACACTGCACGTTGCATCACGTCTGAGGTTTAAATACCTACTCAGCAATTGACAATGGATTTACCACACATTTCTGTAGGAACTGGCATCAAAGGGACTGCAAAAGGAGAGTAAAAGTCCTTGGGCTAAGTAAGAGAAAACCCAGAAAAATGAAAAGTCAGGAAAATATAACCCAATATTTCTGCTAATACATTATCAGTCATTTATTTTCTATACCAGCCTGTCATCTGTGACTGTACTTACCTGTCTGTAAGATGGTCTCAGACCAAAAATTGTTCTCAGGTTATGGTTTGGACATTACTGCCTGTGGTATCGCTAGGGACACTTCAGATGCTGAGGTTAAAGGAACATCTCCCACAAGAAATTCCCAGTGTTAAGAACTACTTGAGTAACTCTTACCTTAATGTTCTCTTTGCACCTAAGAAACACGAAGCAGGCTCCTCCACCCCTTCACTTCTAGACTGAAGTGAAGGTAAAACCATTACCTAAAGTGACCTCCTGAGCCCAGCTCTGTTCCTTTCTAATCTCTTGCTGTCCACTCCAAGCACTCACCCTACAGATTGAATTGCATAGAATAGCATTGTGGATGACAGTTTTTTCAGCCATCTTAATCCCGATATACACAATTTGCCCCAATAACCAAAGAAATATTCCTTCACATTGTGTACTACTTGCAATTTTCAAACTGATACTCAAGACTACCTACTTTGTAGTAAAGTGTAATGAAACACTAGTGCTACGTTCCATGAAATAAGTCGCCTGCAATATACAGGCATTAATAAAGGTGACTTAAATACCTGATTTTAACAATCTGGAAATCAGTCACATTGATTTCCATGATTCCTTCATTTCTCCCATAAAGCCCTGAGAAGAATTAGAAATCTAGGCACATGATCACAAAGGAATCACAGCTGTCAATCAAGCCATCGTGACCGATGACAATCCTGAATGCACCTCTGTGCAAACCCAGATAAAATAAACCCACCTGAAAAACATTAGGTTTTAAATACTTCTTGATTTTTAAAGCGATCACCTGGTGACAGCAGCCAAACTCATTGTCGCATTATTATTATTATAAATTATACAATTACAGTGCCAGAATGAACTACAGTGAAGAAGTAGTCTGACCTGTTAAACAGACGCCAGAGGACAAGAATATTAGGAAAGGAGAGGAACCATAAGAAAATTATTATTACTTGAAAGAGAACATATTTCGAGATTAAAAATGTGAAAAATATTACAATGTAAAATAGAATACAACTTACATAAAAACAGTAGGTAAAATATATGTAAGAGCCAGATATCCTTGTTACACCACAGGAGACTCAAAAACTAGTATCTGATAATTACCATTGCTGAATATCAATTTTAAAAAGCTGCAGATATAAGATTCAAGTCTTTATTTAGATTCTGAAGCACTCTCTCAGACTAACGGCGATTTTGAACAACTCTACAGTCCTTTTAGCTGGGAAATTTATTCATAGTGGTCGCAATACACCAAGGATTTCTCAAATCTCTGCACTCAAAACAGAACAATAGAACTGAAAGGGTGTTAACTTCAGAAGCTAATTATAGCTTTTCAAGTACCAGCACCATTAGCAATTTTACTGTCCAAAAAATACCCTGGGGACATTCACAACACGTGCTGGTAGAGTGGAAATGGACCTGCCTAGCTAATCATGATAACGCTTTCATTTTTAATTGATCTTTTACAATAGCGAAAGGTGAACAACACATAGGAATATTGCAGAGAGCTCTCAAGCATTAGAAATCAAACCACAGCCTCTCATTTTGATTCTTCTACAAACTGCTGGTTGCATAATCAGTCCCTAGTATTAACTCCATTTATATCATGGTTGAAATCTGCAAACACACAGACGTAACTAGGTACATCCTGCATCTTGCCAACGCTATTCCTCACACGTACAGGTAATGAGAGATATCTAGACCAAGGGCCAAGTTTGCTTGCCCACAGAGGTGCCCTTTGAGGTGCCCTGATGGTACCAGAGACATTTGCCAAACCTGGCCCCAGTGCCTCTGGGGCATCCTGCATGGAGGCAGGCCAGGCCTGGTGGATTTCCCAGGCAGCAGCAGATGCCTTTGTAATGGATAATCACCTGTAATCACCTTATTAATGGCTAGAAACAGCTTAGCTGAAGGAGCAGGAAGAACGAAAGGAAACATATCAAAAACAAAATGAAAATTTGATGAAGAATAAAAAATACACGGCGTGTTTATGTTTGGGGTTTCCTAGCAGTTTGACTTAAGTCAGTATGTCATGACGTGCCCAGAGCAGAATAAAACTCCTCAAATGTCATGTGAAAAGAGGGTCACGCTTCAAGACTTGGACCACCTCCAAAGACTGCAAAGAAAGGGCAAATCAGTAAGTAAAATTTTCAGATAAACCCCAATAAGGGTGAGAAGAGCACTATGAAAATTTTGGGTGAGAGCCCAACAAAAAGCTGAAATATCGTCACGGCATCGTTGTCAGAATCCAGAAGACAGCTGGAGGAACGTCGCAAACGCAACTTGTGCAGTTTTCCAGCAACTGTAATCTATTACAGTCACTAGGGCAGATGAGTACTTGTAGGCTGTGTTTAATTTGTCCTGTTTGCATAGGCTTTTTTTAAAACAATGTATACCAGAAACATGGACAAACGCAGAAATATGGAACCATTTTTGCAGGAAACAGCTCCTCCCAGAGTTTAAGTGATCAAAAGATTCAAATGATCTTGAAGTACGGAGAGGAGATGGAGGGAAGGGTGGTATCCTTTCACAACAAAGATTATTTTTACTTAAGTATCATTATCTGTTGGGTTTAGACGCTTGCGTCTGTGATTGTAATTGACACTGCTGGGCTTTGCCAAACAGTCCTAAAAACGGCACCTCTGAAGGCATAATCCCATAAAAGCAGTACACCAGCGCCCTTCTCTGCTTCCCGAAAGAGCTCAAAAGAAATGTATCTTTGTAGAGACAATATTTGATGAAGAAATAGATATTCAAGCAGAAGTGCCTTACTTTGCTGAAATAAGACCAGGCTGTAAATCTAGATAGTCCCTCGTACAATTTGCAAGTTCTCTCAAATAAAGTATTTTCACCACACAAGTAAGAGCTGAAAGGACCAAACATATCTAGCATTAAAAAAGAAAAAAAAAACCCAGAAACAAAAAAATGCATCCGCATTGCTGTATTAGGTCTAAGTTTTGCTCAAGGTCTCTTCCACGGACCTTTGGTGACTGTTCAGCTGGAAATTAAGGGCCCAAGAGATTTTTTGAAAGCAGTAAGGGATATCCTGAGTCCCAGCCAGCAGCCTAACAATACAGCTTCCAACAGCCAAAACTGTGTGAATTGTGTTATGAACATCACTCATTACCGCACTGTGTGCTTATGGAGCCTTCATATAATTGTATTTTAACTATTAAAAGTGTTTTATTTCTAAAAGATGCTGCCCTCTAAGTAATAGGTTCCCACTCAATAAAAATCAAACTATGATTTTGAATTCTTTTTTATTTCTCAATATATTCAGGTAGTCAGCTTTGGAAGCTCTGCTGTGTAATTCTAATGTATTTCTTGGGAATAAAAAATTAGGGTGTGAAAAGTCTCTTCCATACTTCATTTTCCTATCATTTGTATTTCACATCCAACCAGTATAATATGGAATTTTCTTTATGATAACCTGTTCTAGGTTTCAAGGCAAAAAAAATAAATATCCAAAGCCAAACCAAAATTAAAAAACCCACCTGCTTTATATTAAATTGTCATTGAAAACCTATGTGCCTCCACTCTTTTCTACCACAAAACAGCTCAAGTGCGTTTCTCTAAGCAACATCCTTTCTCTCCTACAGGACTGTGACATAGGTGGAGCTAATCACTGTGGGATTGGATTAGTTTCTTGGCAAAAGTTGTTATGACGTACTTGCTGCTACATCCTAAGGTTTGTTAGCATTCCTCGTCCTAGCTGTATCTACCACGTCCCATAGGGATAACTAAGGCATTAGTGTAGAAAGCTATTATCTGAGCTACGGATTTCAGATTTTTATTCTTCAGAGACGTGCTTTTGTGGCATTAGCTGCATTCATGTGCAAGGGATGCAATGCTTCAATAACTTTCAGTGTTATCTGCACATTATTTCTTTTTTGTACTAAAAGCCATGGAAGTAAGGAAGCAGAACTGCTTAAGTTATAAAAATTTCTAAAGGCAATTTCTAAAGGCAAGTCTTTTTAACACAATTCACCTCCCATGCAACTGTTAGAGCTAAGAGCTGTTTAGAACTGTGAAAACCTGTTTGTAAGTCCTGTCATTTTTTGGTACATCCAACATTAATTTTGATAGGGGTCTTTTGATTTAACTGCAGAGACAGACTTGTTGAGACAACTACAAATCCGAGTCTTCACACATTTATCATTCTCCCTGTGCTACTTCACTCCTCACAGCTTGATTAGACATTGTGAATCCACTGCTCAATGTCATTTCTTCAGTGTTACTCCCCGTAAGTGCTTCTGTGGCTTGTCAGCTCTCTCGGCCCAGGAGAAGCCTGGGTGTTATCACGACTCTTCCCTGAAAATCATCTTCATTACAGGAACTGTGATTATATTTCTTTTATTCCTCTCCGTGCTCCATTGGCTCTTATGCCATCATGACAGAAAACAGTCATTGAAATGTAACTACCATGTTGAGGGCATCCGAAATTCTTAAAATGCAGAATGCTTCACGTTTACATTATTAAACCTCTTCTCACATTGATGGAGGAAGGAGCAAGATCAGAGTTAGCTGGTGAGAACTAATCCTGTCCTCAATAATGCTAGCTGCTCAAATGGTCTTTGTACACACGTTTCATTACCATTCTTGGGGAACTGTAGTTGTAGTCTTAACAAGCGTACCGCCTAGCTGGCAAACGTGAATTTTGTCACTATGACAAAGACCATTTAGGAGTAAATAAACTTTAGAAAAGTAAGAAAGTAAGTTAGGGAGCTGTTGTTGATCAAAGCTTTAAACAAAACACAAGCGTGCCTTCCTTTCTGTGCTAATTCTAGAAGGAGAAGGAAGTCAACACAATTAATGGCTGATAATTATAAAAATACTGTGTTACTTTGTATAGCCCAGCATATAGCCTGCATAAACACTGAAGATCTTTCATTCAACTGCTTTCAGTCAGTGGCTTTTTTAAAAAGTCTGGATAATATTATACTACCTTTGTTAGCTAAATTTGTAGTTGGATAAAGATGCATTGAGTTTCAGAGTAATAAGTAAGCTCCCAACATCATCAAGGAGAAATAATATTTTCTTAATGCAAAACATTGCAGAAATAAATTCAGTTTCTTAAGGTGATGCCTACATTTTTTTCATTTCAGGAAACAGCGTGCACAAGGTACAGACAGAAGTCAAAAGAAGGATACTAAAGCTCACTGGCCTACATCCGATTCAAGATGGCAAATCCTCCATTTTGAGTGTGAAGGTTCCAGTTCAACTGTACCTGTGAAAGAGCATTAAGTATTCTAAAATATATGAAAAGCATGAGTTGCATTACAAAAATGTAATATCCCTGTGATATTCCGATCCCTGAAAACAACATGTCACTGCTAACAAATCAAAACCATCTGTTTCCACAACAACATTAATTGGTCTTATGAGCAATTTGTTGTGGAGCCAAACCTTTAAAAACTTAAGAAAAAAAATCATCAGGATTGGAGGAAAGGTGACGGTGGGAAAAAAGAGACCTCGGTCCCAGTATGTGTAAACAAACTTGCACATTTTCTTTAGTTTACTGTAGACTTGGCATGTTTGTCAGTTTTACAATATTTCTCAAGCTACAGCTACAGTTGCAAAGTACAAATATATATAGAATATGGTACGAATATATGGTATGATTATATATAGACCATCAGCACCTTGAAACTGCTTAAGGCAGAAAATTTCTGGTCCTTGTGTTATAAAAAGTTATCCAATAGCCACTTAAAATTTGTAAAAACTAAGCTACTTACTCAGTTAGGTGCAATAGCAGGACCAAATTCGCAAATTAAGAGCAAAAGAAAACAAAAGCAAGTTTATCAGCAAATATAAGCACATACCTAAACCATCTCAGACTTGAGAACAGACTGTCAGTAGCGAGTCTGACTTATTTTGGAGGCACGTGGTTTCCATTATGCTGTTTTTACTGCAGCGGTTCTGCACGTTATGTGGACAGAAAAATTCTGTACAAATTTATACTAGGTGGGGTGGGAGGGTGCTGAGGCTGAAGCCTGAGGATCGGGAATTGATGAACAAATTCAATTCATCAACTAAGTAGCAGCATAGTTGGATAAGCCGTGTAGCCTTCTGTATACTTAATGTTCTTCCAAGTGCAAGCCAGTTCCTCCAGATTATTAACAGAGTGCACACAGGCACAATAATTTATCTAATACGTAAAATTTTGAAACTAAACTCATTAATGTTTGCTGAACTGAGGGTGATAAAAAGATGCTAGCACAGGTCTGCTCAGTGCAAAAAACAGAAAGTCTATCAAAAGATGGGATTTTCCCCTCCTTATTCACACTGAATATATTTTCATAAGTCTTTCACCTAATAGAGGAATCTTATGAACATTATTCCTATATGCAAATATTTCCTCAGAGCAGCTGTAACAATACACAGGAGCTAGAGAAGCACATTTTCCCCTGGAAAATACATGTAACTAAATAATGATAAATTCTAAAAGAGCACCCTAATACATTCTGTAGTCACATGTTGTGCTGACCAATGTTTTTTCCTTCACTTTCATCACACAGATAAAGAGTTTTTCCTACTAAAAGACAAATTAATTTAAGCTTATGTGATCATCAAACTGTATTTTAGGAGAATATGGATGCTGATGTCATAAATAAAATTTAAACCACACATATCTTACTAGTTTACCTACTATAGAATCGAGGAACCATAAATAGGGGTCACCACTGCATAATATATATTTGTCCATATACGTAATGTAAGTCAAATGTGTTTTTCTTTGAATGATTATGTTTACCGATTTATATCAGTGAAAGATGAGAAACATTTCCAGTGAGCTCAATCCTACTTCCCTGAGAAAAAAACAAAAACAAGAAACAGCACCAGCTGCTTGGCAGGACTCTGCTAGAATGATAACATGGTCTCTGAGTGCTCTTGTTCAAGCAATGGAATTAATTACTGATGAATACTAACACAGCAATAGCACTGACAACTGCATCACCTACACTGTCTAGCAAACAAGCTGTTCGCTCATGGTGGCCACTGCTCTAATACAGAGCTTTTCCAGAATTACTTTTGCATGTATTGTACTTCCAGAGTAACATTTGAATTAAGTAGTCAAATTTGTCTAACACCAGGAAACATTTATGTCTAACAAAGATTTGTTCGTAAGAAAATTTGAGATGGCAATAGTATGCAAACTCATTATTAAATCCACCTGAAACTAAGCACAGAAAAAAACTTTTTCTTAAATAAGATCCACCCACTAACTTGGGTTAATCTTCAAGAGTGACACAATCATAATTAGAAAATGAGTATGAACAGGTTCTATAGTTCATTCTGCAAAATTCTCATCATCCTCCACTTTAACAGGCTGTTGTTCATAAAAAAATGACATTTATTTCTAAGAGAATGAAGAATGATCAATCTGAATAAAAAATCATTAATGAGAGAAAGGGACAAAGGAAGTTCTTACACAGCTAAGAAGACAAGAGTGAAAAAATAGAAAAGAGCTAGAATTATGGAAAAATCTTTATGTAAAAAGTGACAAGGGAAGAACTGCAACCAAAAAAACCCCCAACCCCAAAACACTGCCCCCCCCCCCCCCCCCCCCA
>VUYV01000085.1:3030367-3062368 GCA_008711295.1 Anarhynchus alexandrinus | reverse complement strand
ACCAACTCAGCCAAAAGCTCTGTTTTAATTGTGTGATAGTATAAGTGTCTACAATTTTTTGGATAATGTTCCAGATTTGTTGGTCTGGAAATTTGGACAGGAATCTCGTGAGAACAGGCTTTCTGATGATACTTTAGATACTCCCAGGTTAAAATCCTGCCAGAAATAATGCAAGAGCAGCCTTTTTCCATAGTATTTTGGTACTTTGATTCCAACTCCAGCAAAAGAGTAGGAACTGCAGAGACGTGTGAACTTTAAAGAGAAAGCAATCAGTAGTAAACTCTCTTTCCCTGTTCCTCATCAATGCACAATATGGTACAGCCTGAACTTTGGGGAAGACACAAAAGAACTCTGATTTCATTTGAATCGCTTTACCCTTCTCTAGTTGGAAAAAGTATTCGTTGGTGCTATTTAAAACAAACACCTGACAAGAGTCACAGCTTTATTCAACTTGTTCCTAAACGGTTTTCTAATAAAGGTCAAGGATTTCTGCCTTTCTTGTGCACTGTGTTGTGACTTCACACACAGGATTCCTGGAGCTTACAGATATGGCTGGTAAATAAAACAGGATGTTACAAAGGTTACCTTCCTTACACAAAACAAGGAAAATAGTTAATTCATTGAAAGACTGCAAAAAGGGATCTTCTATCGGTAACAATGATAACATGCCTGCTACATTTAGGAAGAAAAAAACACCTCAACAACTCTGATTTTGTGTTAGATATACCTTAACTCTGGCTACAAAAATAGAGGTAGTTACATTCCTGCAAATGATGACATAACTAAAATTTCTACATGTTTATCTTGTGCTTCTTTGAAAGAGACGCAAGTTAGAAAGAGGTCTTCTGATTACCCTGATTGCATGAGAGCACAGTTAAGTCAGTCAAAAGGTCTACTGGGGGAAGAAGGTTTCTGCCTCAACCACCCTTTCTATTATCCATATAGGTTTGGTGAGCAAGGATTAGTCTATGCTTTACTACAACATATACTCTCTGGTTACATGCGGAAAACACAGTAAGTTCTTCCAGAGGGTTGCAGGGAGGTGGCAACACTTTTCCTAAAGATTGGGGGATACAGACAGCTCTGGAAAGGCAGCAGTCCAAGGCTCCAAGATCATGGAAAAAGAAATGGAGTGAAGATATATTTGATTGCTCCACAGAGATTATGTTAGATGAAAAGAGAGTCAATAGGATCAGACGTAACACAAAGGAAATGAGAATTAAAACAATTACCCTTAAATATTTTTTTTTTCTGTTTTTAGCCAGAAAACAAGGTCTAGGTACTGGCAAATTCACAGGAGCAGCAGTGTTTTCTCTTTGAAAGCTGAAGTTCTCTAACAGCAGGGCAGGAAAGGCAGTTGAATCTCTTCAAACAGACAGCAGTTGCTTGATAACTTGGTGACCTTCCTGTTAAGCCCAAAGGGCCACAAACACACAGAATCCATACGACCCGTGACATCTTCAAACACTGGAAGTTGTTAACCAACTGCCCAATGTCAGGAAACAACTGTCTGTCTGTGACAAGCTCAGTTCATCCTCCTCTATGGGACTGGAACTAATTTATTTTCTACTAGAGCGTGCTTACAATCTCTCTCTTGAGAGAGTCAGGAGAAAGATTTTCAGCAATCAGTTGCAGGTTACCCCATTGGAATCCCAACAGAAATAATTTTTAACCATATTTGTGGTCCCTTTCCTGACATGACATACACCCAAGAAGCCTGGTGCTCTTTCAAATGGTCACCCTCTAAGAAAACCCAGCTGATCTAAAAATCAGCACATGTAATCCTTTTGACATGTTCAGTGCTCTAAGCATTTAAGTATTTGCTTTAAAAAGTTACGAATGGAGTCTGGAAACCCACATGTATTTCTTGGAGCCTTTTCATTTAAAAAAAAAAACTGCTTACATACATGCACATAAGATCATGTGGTATTTTAGGAGGAATACATTAACTATTGCACTGTAGTTAATCTGGAAGAAGTACTGTTGATTTGCATTAATTAGTTGCTTTATTTTTACATCAAGCAGTGCACACACCCCCTCCTATACCAAGCGATATATTAATACTCTTTGTTAAATGGGTACAATAACATTAGGTGCAGTAAATGATTACTGAGCACCCTCTACGACTCACCTTTCAAAAGGAGTAGTAGTGTTGACCCAGTGGACAGAAGACACTTTCTCCAAAACATACTTTCTCTTCAATATTTTCTTGCAGGTGACTAGCTTTTTTTCCCCCCCATTTATAACTCCCTTTAAATTGTTGCTGGTTTTGAAAAACCCTTGGCCTTGTTTTGCGCTCTGCATATCATCCATATAGTTTCACTAAGTATGTGGAACTGTGTAAGTACACTACTTATGACTTCAAGGATTTCGTACGCTTGAAGACTCAAAAGCCAAATGGAGTCAGAGAGTTGAGGAAAAACAGTTGGTCTCCAACACTTCTAATGAGCCATTTGTCAAACTGGACAAAAGCTGCCCAGTTTGGAAAAGCTTTTGATGAGTAGCATTAATTCAAACCTCATCCACTGACACTTCATGTCAGTTAATATGTTTCTTATTCTGCAAGAACCAGACTCACACGTATGTTCCTGTAGTGGCCGATTCCCCCACCCGCTTTGTCCGTGCCTACAAAAGAAGGCAGCGCTGAGACACGCTGTAGGATATTCTGCTGCCAGACTTCCCCCTCGCAGTTCTGCTAACCTCAATACTGACCTACAGTACCCTTAGTTTTCCATTGCCTAGACTCTGTTACACAAATATAGCCCAGTATTCCAAATGAGGCTGTGTTTATTCCAAGAACACAAACAAGACCATTTTCACATCTAAGAAAATTATGTCTCTTGATTACAGATTGAGACATTTTCAGACAATGCTGAAAACATATGCAGTTTTCATCAGCATCCCAAATCCCTCTGGACTGGTTTCTAGTCTACTCTACTAATCCCTGGACCCCAATCCCAAATTCATGTCTTCCCAAATTTGACTGAATCCTCTTGCTTGAACTCTTAATTTCACACTGTCTGGAAACCTTCTTGAATGTTTGTAACTGTGCCCATTGGTGAGTGCCTTTCAGCTAGAGAATTGTTAATTTAATCACACATCACAGAAACAATCCACAGTTGCTTCAAAGGCCTACTAGGTCCTGCCTCTTATCTTCACCTTTTACATCAAACCAACCCTTTGGATTCCAAGTGTTGGCAATTATGGAAAAAATGCCCTGTATGTCAAAAAGCAGCACTGCAAATAAGCCGTTTTCTTTTCAAAGTTCAAAGGCAATTTTTTTTTTTTAAATTACCTATCTAGACTTTCAAATTCAACAGTCCATCATAAGCCTCTGTGATTTTATTTTGCTAAGTGCACTAGAGCTAATTTGCAGTTTGATAGTGAAAAATTTCCTGGCTTTTTGTCATGGTTTGGGCCGGACTGGCCACTGGGGCAAGCGACAGATGCTCTCCCCCACCTCCCAAACCAGGACGCTCTTTTTCTTATTACAAATGATGATAAATAAATACTGCTTACTTACAAAATATATAAATTTATTGTAAATATTGAAAATCAGCTTTCCACAGAGCAATTGGATAAAACTTGTATTGCATCAAATTGAACTTTGTTAGAAAACGGGCAGTTCATAGCCTGACAACACTAATAATGGGGTGCTGACAAATGAAGCAAGCTGGTAAATGCGAAGCTTGTTCATAACAAGATTGCACAAGAAAATATACTGTAATGACCCCGTCTTGAACATCCTGTAATAGCCCATTGTTCCTCTCTATTACTCTCATTCAGCATTTTTTTTTAATAGCGGATGCATGGCAGCAAAGGAACCAACGTAATGTGGGACTGCACGTGCACAAATCATGGCACATCACAGAGGTGAGAAAAAGACCCTGGCACACTGAGAGGAGTTTGGAGTGTGCTACTAACGGGATGTGGAGCCTCACAAAACAACCCCACACCTTTGCATAACTTGAATAAGGCAAATAAAAATATTTACCTATAAATGCCTGAAGGGTTGGTAAACACTGAGAAGATAGGAGAAGCATTTTACCTATGAAGGGCAACAAATGACAAGAAGAAAGGGAATGAAAAAGGAAAATTGTAGGTTGAAATTCTGAGAGATCATGGAGTCTCATAGTCAGTACATTTAAAGTTAGCATGGTAGCAGAAATAGGAAGAATCCTTCCCTTGCACAGATGAAGAAGAGATGTGGTAATAAGCATCTTCCGTGTGTGACAACTGGATGTTTCACCTTCACTCTGTATGAGAAAGGATGAGCTAACTGATCACCGCAGTTATTGGTATCTTAACTAGATCATGCACTGAAACTCAGCGTCTGCTTTTGTTGCCAAATTAAAACACTGAATAGACAATTAATTTAGCAACCCTACTGTGAATTCATGTCATACGCATAACTCCAAATACAGATTTCTCGCCGCCTAAAGGAATCTTTCAGTTTATCAAGTGGGTACGTATGTAAAGAAATGGCTTTTGACTGACCACAGGATACCTGACTCAGCTTTGTCTCTGCAATTAGAAGGTCACGCTAAAGGCAACGTGATTCCTTTTACTGATTTGTTCACAGTTTACTTTCCTATGGGAACTACATTTTGAGGTTCAGATTTATTTTTTTCTTTGTGCATTTGTCATTCCTTGCATCATTTTCTCTCCCTTGCTTCCGTACTACCAGTCTTCATCGTTTTACTGTTACTTAGTGCTCGAGGATGGAGGAGTTGGACAACTGTCCTGTTTAAAAGCCATAAATGTTTAAAAATATAAAAGCTTGGAGATCTAGGAAACAGAAGGGCTAAAGAAATAGTAGTAAAAATAAAATAAAACAAAACAAACCTCTGGCTGAAGAATTCCCACATTCCTGCATGGTATAGTGCTATTTTTGAACACTTTGGTTTGGCAAACGTGCATTCCCTGAGGAAGCTGAGTTATCACAGATAACTGTCCATCATGGCAGTCTGTCTTCATTGGACAAAATGTATTTCTACAGTATCTTTTCTCCCCTTGTCTGATCTGACTTAGCAATCTTATTGCAATTGGTCCCTAAAATCAGCTTCGAATCTGGGCTCTTTTGGTGCCGACTTCACCCTAACCGTATACACGCAGTCTTACGGAGGGCAGTACACGCTGACGTGCTCTGGTGCCCCAGTGCCCCTGCAGGGACGGTGCAAGTATTTTGCCATCCTTCCAACAAACCCTGAGTTACTGCCATGTCCTTCACTGGGCTGTAATGTGACTCTAGGAAAAGCTTAGCATGTCAGCAGACTATTTTCTCTCTGTAGCTCTAAATAAAAAGTGTCCAGTTAAACTACAGTGGCTGAATTCTACCCTTGGATTGCACGCATAGTTTTTAGAAGGGGGATCTTCTCTAGAGAAGAAACTCTACTTTGACAATCTCTTCTGAAATAATTGGGGGAGGGGAAAAAAAAAAACAAAAAGAAAAAAAACCTAGGCCTGGCAACTACCCTAGTAGTTCATGCTAAAAGGTTAAAAACATCTGAATGATGTTTTTCTACCTAGTTTCCTAGGAACGCTGAAAATGCTGAGGCAGCGCATCCAGTGTGCTGGGTGGGGGGACATCAGGCTCTTGTAGGACCGTGTTGTGACTTCCGTAATCAATCTAAGCATGACATTGTCAAGATTTGAAGACTGCTCAAATTACCTTCTTTAATCAGAAATTAAGCATTTCCAGTATGAGAAACTAAACATAAATTTGAATTAATGTAAATGAATACTCGATGGTTGTACTCCAGACGGAATTGTTTGATCTTCCAATTACAATCATTACTCGTGTTTTATGTGAAACCTATATTGTGATAGCAAATGGAAATGAACAAATTTTCTACTTCTACTTTCCTCACTGCTGTGTAATTTGTGTTAATATTAATTACACTTATGACTTAGGCAGAAAATGGTAGAAGGGATATAACCTTTCAGGTCTCCCTTAGTGAGAACTGATGGAGTATGAGGTTCCCCAGCTCTGTGGGGTACAGAGAACAATGCAATAGCAGAGTTTAACTTGATGGGAGTTCTTACTCTCATTTCCGTATCAGTTTCCAAAGTTACTCTTTTCTAGGACTATAATTTTCCCTGTTCGTTTTCAGCAGAAATGCTTTTATTTTCTGATGCACATAGACGATTAACAGACTAGAATTATTAATTTATTTTTTTTTAAATCCCTCTTTACCCACTCCTTCCAAAACAGAGGGGGGAAGGGAGGGAAAGAAAAAATAACAAAAAAACCCCACCAAACCCACACCACACTGGCATGCACATAACCACAAGAAAGGCTCCAATTTAGTTCTGTGTTTAAGTGCCCACTTAGTGTTAAGCACGTGCTTTTTCCGCTGGCTGCTAGCGACATAGAAAACAAGCACAATCCTGGTGGCCTTCAATGTATTATGATGCAATAAACAACACATTTAATAAGAAATGAATGCAGAATGGTGGCCATGCAGAGAGTACTTGAATAGCGCTCAGGAAAGAGCCTTAATTTTGGCTTTCCTGAACTTGTTTAAATAACTAACTTTTTCATGACGAAATACTAAATCAATTTTAAAAAGGTTACCGATCGTGATACTCTGTTACGGTACACACATCTGTTGTTCCTCTTCAAGGAAGATGACTATGAATTTCAATATATAGTCATTTATGGAAAGGGTTCTCACACATCCCCCCCCCTTCCAAGAAACTAGACGTGTGAAGACAGACATTTCTCTTTGAGAGGAAGGATAAGGCAGAGGTTAATTTCATCTGCATGAGCCAGTGTAGGATAAGCTTTTGGAAATATTGTCAAGCCACATTCTTAATGCCTGGCAAAGTGACTCATTCAGAGTCATCACAGGAAAGGAAGTTGAATAGAATAAAAAACGGAACAGGATGGGGGCTTAACCAGGAGAAAGAAGTGAGAGAAAGGAAACTGGATTGTTTAAAGTGGCCTGAGGTTACAAGATGATTTTTTTAAAAATATATATGTAAAATACATCTATACACGTGTAAAAAAATATATATATATGCATTTATGCATACATAAAAATACACGTATGTATGCGTGTATTTATAAAAAACAACTTCTTTCTGTTTGAAAAGAGACTTGGTTTTGTGGATTGGCTTCCAAAGCTGCCTGCTGAGGTATTTGTTTCAGCAGAAGATGGCATTACCGCAGTACGGGAAACAAACAAGAATCCCCTCTAGAAACCCACAAGTTTTTAACAGCTATGCTCCGATTCAACGCAATATGGAACCCACAGAATATGAAGTTTTACGCTTACGTAAAAATCCACCAGAATGCAACAAACGCATTGTTATACTATTCCCTAAAGAAACACTTTGCACAATAAACAAGGCTTTTTTCTTTTTTCCCCCAAATACACAGCATTGGCTGTTTTGTACTAACAAGCCAGTGCAACATGAAAAAGTTTCTCTTCTCCAAATATTTTTACTGTGAAACTTTGGACAATTAGCCACCTAACACGCCAATTTTAGCCAATTCAAACAGAAAACAATCTGAGGACTGTTTAAATAACTACGTTCACTTGCAGCAGCCTGTTGCAGAGCACCTCCTTGAATTCATCGTAACTGAAAACACATTATTTGTGCAACTAGAGTTTCCATTGACAAGAAAGAAAAATTTTGGTTCCCAGAGAAGATGACTAAGGCATTTTTAATATCATAAAGGCAACATTCAACCGACTCACAGCTCTTTATGTTTCAAAATTGACACCTGTGAGTAAAACTTCTAATTGTATAGTGCAATACTAACTACTGTGTCGTTTTTCATGTTCGAAGGGATACACAGAAAGATTAATACACCCAGTAAATCACATAGTTACAAAAAAGAAATTTAAAAATTCAAATGGGATGCATGGTCAAAAAAATGGAAAAATGTATTAGAAAAAAATACTTCTAAATTCTATATCTCATCTCCCAAGCAAATTTATCTCTGTTTGCAAAATACTCCTTATTTAATCCCCAGAGTGACACCTGCTGGATTTCAGTAACAGAAACAAAAGGGCAGATAACCCCATTATACAAAACATGTCAGGACGATGATTGCAAAAATGTGCCCTTTTAGTAATAAAAGGTTGTGCAGTATCACATTTTTTGCTCCATTTAGGGCAATAAATAAATATATGGATGCAACCATAGAGGAAAGAAGTATGATGTCTAACGGTCTTATTCATTTCTGAAACACATATTTTTAAATTTCTGTCTAGGAAGGATTATAAAGCATAACATTGGGAGCCACACTATATCAATTTCTGATAATATTAATATGAAAAATATTTTTCAAGCCTAAACCAAATTATTTTGGTATAGCAAATATGTTCTCGGCACATCTTTTGCTTTATTTTAATGAAACACTACCAGCTTTGCCAGTATTCAAATAATACAAATTTTATTAAAATTAATTTCCAAGATTTTACCACTGTAATGGGGGGGAAATCTAAATGGTAACACAAAGAGTGACACTTTATGCCCATACAGCCATCAAAGTTGTGCAGTTTTCAAGCTCAGAATTATCAAAGAATATGTTGAAAAGATGATACAGTTTTTTAGGAACTACAAAGATATTCAGCCTAAACACAGCTGATGGTATACCACAGTATATGAGGTAGCTGCTTTGAAAATAATAATAATTTTTAAAAAATCACTAATCACTGTATTTCACTCCTTGTCCTTGGTTTCATATGGGAAGTCAAACCGGTGTGGGCTTCATCAAACAAAACTCTGTCACTAATTTTGTTTGGGATATTTTTAAAATAAGGCCTGCATGATCCAGGCATAAATCCAGAAATGCAACACTGTTTTATTTTCTAAAATTCAGTTAGTTCCTTAATGGTCAGCTACAGCCTAATAGTGGCCAAAACTGTCAGAAAAGTCTTGGGTGACATCTATGCCATATTGGAAGGTAACAGCTTCAGAGACAAAGGCATATTTACATAAGTTGAGGTAAATTTTCTTTTCTTTTCTTTTTTTTGAAGTGAGCACATTGCTTCTCTCATGGAAAGTCTTTTTTTTAAACGCATTACATTCAGTTAAGGGCATTTGAAATGCATCTTTCCAAGGAAAAGCAACTCTAAATAAATCACTTCTGATCTTTTGGACAGCATATGCTGCAGCAATGATTGAAAGTGTTTGCACAGAACTAGGGCAGAAAAAGAATGACTTTGCTGGGAAAATGTAAACAGTATAAACAAGCTTGGGAGACTAAGACAGATATGCACAAGAGATAACTGTGAAAACAAAACTTTGAAAATGCGAAAGTTCAGCCTTCCAGTTTTGCCTAGCTTCTAAAATAGGCAAAAAAGAAAAAGTAGTGCTAAAACCAAATGCTCTAATGGAAACGAACTTATATTGTACTGCACTGGCTGTGGAAGTCCCCATTAAGATAATAGGTAAGTAACAGGCTAATTTCTGCTGCTCTTTGTGCAAGCACGTTACACTGAAAACATCAGAATTGCCAATGTGAGTACAAACAACAACAAAAAAATGGGTTGTGAACACCCATGGAACTCTTTCTCCTTTTTCTTTTAAATATTAAAAGGAAACAACATTCGAATGTATCCAATTTAAAATATTGACACTCATGACTCATGGTTTTCTAAACAAAGGGTGAGGTTTAAGACTAATTGACTTTGAAAGTCTCTTTAAAAACATACATGTTCTTTCTTTAGTTGATACATTTGGAATAATAAAAGTCAGCATGATATAGATTCACATGTATTGTATGTATGTACATAGAAATAACATATTTTGTATATTATTGTATGTCTAATACACATATACACATCTATAAACAGCCTTCCAGCTTTATCTTACTGCTTAAAAGTAATTTGTTTGTCAACTCATATCTGTTTTGGTAATATACGTATTCATTCCTTCCTTGACACAGTGGTATCAAGTTAATTCCAGAGCTCCGACAATTTGCTACACCAAAGACTTAAAATATTTCCCAGTGACAGAACAGTTACACGAGCAACTAAAAGACTTTTTACAATAAGTGTAAAGCTTAATCGAGGAAACTACTACATATGAAAGCCAAAGACATAGCTACAAATGCTTTTAGAACAGAGGTGACCGTAACACTGAGGTAACGCCAATATTGTGCACACACTCTATAGGAATGGCAGCTAATCAGAAGCACAGAAGGAATTTTGCTAGCGGATCAAGAACACTGTAAACACATTGGGAACAGATGGGAACAACTTCTTAAAGAGAAATTCTATTTTGTTTTCCTAACTGTAGACTTGGACTTCTCACTGGAGATATTACTTCATAAACAGCTTATGTTATGTTTGGTATTTACAATAGAAGTGACTAGATATATACTTTCTAAACATCGCTGTGTACATGTTATTATTAAAAACATATTGATAACAATAATGTTGGGGTTTTTTTCCAAATGACTGCGGACTGGTTTGAATCTTTTATCTGTATGATTTCATGAACTCTTGCGGGCCCAATCCTACCCAGCTCTTGCACACGCTAGGAACGCTGTTGGAAGCGGCTGATGAACGCACAGAATATAGAACTAAGTTAGTAATTATATTGGTGGTAAAGGAAACGTATTAGTGTGCTTTCTTCCCTCAGTTTTGTTCTTAACTGTATCCTGGTCTAAATCTGGATTGCAATACCCAGCCAGCCCACAGAACAATCCTGCGTTCCCAGAGTGGGCCAGGTGGGACATTAGCCACCAAGAAAGAGACATGCAGATTTGTGTTTTTCAACTCGAGCGTTCAAAAAATTACAGAAGTTATCAAGAAACAGCTGCCAACAGACCACAGAACGTAAGTGACTGGATGGGTGATGTATGTGCAACTCCTTCAACAGAAAACTACTCGCATTTGGGAGTATCCTGCCCTTTGACAGTCAGTGGAAAAATTCCCACTGGCTCTCAGTGGGCCAGGATTTCAACAGTTGTGTTGTATCAGGAAAAGCATATTCAAAGGGACAAACACTATATTTCTTAACGCAGAGCAAGACTCCAGCTGATCAGGAATTCAGAGAACGGTAACATTTGAAGGTGACAGGACACACATAATGCGATTCTCGAACTTGCAATGCACGTTATATGTTGAGGTACTTAGTTTTGTCCACTAGAAAGTGCAGTCACACTCTTCTACATTGCTATCCTGCCACTCTCTTTGCTTAATCTGCAAGTAATGTAGATTCTGGCATGAAACCTGCAAATACATATATATGCCTGCCACTTCCTATGTGGGCAGCCCCACCACAAGCTAAACCAGATACTTGAGAAGAGCATAAAATAAGAATCTAAATCATTTAGCTGAAATGCTTCTGAAGACAGTTGTTCCTACTGCACTGATTGTTAAAACATGAACACTTTTTATCTGAAGCGTCACCTTGTTTGGTTTAGTATCACCAAGTGCCTTTTGTGCTGAAGACTTTCAGCCGGATAAAGACTTTGGGATTGCTCCTATATGCAGTGAAGTCAATGAGAGTTTAAGCAGACCACAAAAGTAAATACTGTGAAAATACAGATCATATTTTTAATTGACAATTTCAGACAGTATTGCAGCAGGTATACTTTAAAAGAAAACACATGGATTCAGATCTGGTCTTATTCATATTTATCCGGATCTAGTGTGTCTCCAATCCACTGAAAGAACCTCAGATTCAGAGCACAACAATCAGGCTTTTAGTGCATCACTGACCTGAATGGGTTTAAACTGTTATATGCAATATTACTGTAAATGAATGACAAGATCCCCAGTATTCACAATACGACTGGAAAGATTCTGCATTGGCAAAATTGTAAGAGCAGCAAAATCCGGCCGCAAGGTATCAGGCATAAGTTTATTAAGGTAAAGAGAAAAAAAAAGAAAAAAAAACCATACAAAACCCCAAAACTTTTCACAAAACAAACAAAAAAACCCTCAGCTATTTTTATTATTATTATTATTATTTCAATCTCAGCCCCTATAAAACGTATGGATGACTAAATGAATCATTGTAGATCAAATCCAAGTGTGATTTATAGCCTATACTATTTCTTAACTATCCTTCAGAAACAAGATTTCTTTTCTGGATTCTACAGATCCATTCCTTACACACACAAGGCAAAAGATTAGACATAGCAATCTCAGTAATGCAACTGTATTTGTAAAATAGAGGATATGGCATCTGTTTTGGAAAGCTGAAGAAGTGGCAAGACTCTTAACTGTCTCTCCACTGATACTGGAAAGCACAGAATCACACCCTGCCCACTGTTCAATAGCTTCTCAAAGAAATGAAACAGTGGGTAATTACCTTTCAATAAGTCAGATCTGTGTTGGTGGGGAAAAAAATCTCAGACAGTAACAACCCCGGCACGCGTACAAGCTTCAAACTCGAGCTAACTTTTTCTCAAGCAAACAGAAAGTCCAAACAAAACAGAAGCTTTATCTTTTTAGTTGTGTAATTACAACTCGAAACCTAATTATGAAATAACTCAAGTATGACCTCTTGCTGGTACAATAACGTCTATAAGATTAAAGGAATACTCAGTAAGAAAATCTACACCGCTTTATCACCTAATTCAGCCTCTCTTGAAAGAGCTCCAGTTGTATTGAATTAGTCTTAAGGACCCTTTTCAAACCAATGAGCCTCTAATTCTCTCCAGATGCAAAGACAGAAATTTGGTTAGCTAATATTAGAGGTTTTAAACAGAATCCTTTAAGTGCCGATTAGGGTATTTTTATCTCCCTTTCTACCAATTTATCGTTGATTGCTTCCTCAAGGATATATTATAACACCACCAGTTTATAAAATCAGCTCGGCTCACCAAAAACAAACGAAGCTTTTCCCACAGCCCCTTCTCCCCGCGGCTCCCGTCCCGCACGCTGAGGTTACCCTGCAGAGCGCGCGCACACACGCGCAACTATAAGCGCGTTCAGATGCCGCAAAAATTAGCGCCCTTAGGGAAAACAATGGAACGGGCTTCATCGGTACTCACCGCACCGAGATTTCTGCGGGAACGTTTTCGGAGAAATCAGCCTGAATTGCTCTCTTCGGTAGGGGGAGAAAGGCGGTGTTGCCTTCCCTCCCTCCCTCCCCGGCCGAATAAGAAGACGACGACCTACGAGAGCCCGTTCCTCCCGCTGGGTATAATCCAGTTCCCGAGCCTGGTGGCCGCAGGGAGAGAGGAGGAAGAGGAGGAGAGGAAGAGGAGCGGAGCCGCCGCTGCGGGCAGCGCCTGTCAGATGCTGCGGGAGCGACCGAGGAGCGGCGGCGGCGGTGGCGGCAGCAGCGAAACATCAGAGCTTCCTGTGACATCACCCCGACCCCGCCCGCCTGAAGTTACGGTTCTTTCCCCGACGGCGTGTCCCAGGGAAGCCGGGGCTGCCCCGGTATCCCCGGGCGGGAGCTGCCCTCGTCCCGCCGGTGGCCACCTGTGCCCGCGGGCGGCCCCGCTCCGGGCGGCGGGAAGGGCCGCCCGCACCTCGCCCCGGGTGGGCTGCAGCTCGCCCGCCCCGCTGGGAAACGAGTCGGGACACACTCGCTCGCTCTACTTGGAAAGGAGCAGACCGCGGGTCTTGTCTTTTCACGTACCGAAGCAGCGAGATTCGCCCTCGAACTAGACCCAGAGGGAGAAATCGCTTTGGACCTTTGTTCAGAGGCAAATAGCGTACACTAGCCGCATCCCTCATTAACGTGACCGACCTGCCCCACCTCTGCCAGAAACTGCAGAGGCTGCATTATGTCCCATACTGTAAGTGCTGAAAAGCTCTACAAAGAAATACTTTCATTCCTCCAGTGTAAAACTGCATTAAAGGTCAGAATCAAATTTTCAAATTTAAGTGAGTGCATAATTTACTGTACCACTTTGTTTTCTACCCAAGAAAAAACCCTGTATTTAAGCAAATAAGTCTTTGAAATATCAAGGGGTAGAAAAAAGACAGCAGGAATATTGCTATCGCTGCACAGGCTGCGTTTTTTTAAATGCCAGTGATTTGAAAGCACAAGTGTGAGCTACCTGGTTTGAAAACTGCCATGATTGGAGACAAAGCAAAATTAACGGCAGTCCTTCTACTAGCTGCAAGGAATTTTGTATCAGGACCTAAAAATATTTCTTTGAGAGCATTTATCACTCGTTCTTTGTACAATTGATACCTGTGCTATAGGCAGAATCTGTGCTCTCCAAATCAATAGGCAGTTGCTGTGTGCACGACAGTACGATGCTGAACAAACGTGGAGTTGGTGGAGCATTAAGCTCAAATACTGTTAACACCTGTAACACCAGTACTCCTTATGTAAGGCCATAAGGACCTCCCAAATGTCGTGGTTCTGTAAGCGCTCATCAAAATCATAATAATTTAATTTGCTCATGAAACAAGATATTCTGCTTGCTTCTCACTACCTGTTGCTCATCCACTCTTTCTATCAGCAGAAACATTTGTGGAACATATTGTGAACTGGATGAGGGAATTTATCTGACCATTGAAAATCTTTTCCTCAAAAATGAAAACAGCAGGAAACCCAAAACTAAGGAAAAAAAAACCCCAACGCACCCAACCAACAAAACCCCCAAAACCAACAAACCCAACCCAAAGCAAGGGTCAGGAAAAATCAGAGGAGGGAAGAGAGGGGCCAGGAATAATTTAAATCCATACGGCCACTGGATAATATGAATTGTGAAATCACACTCTTGGGTCACTAAAAGAGCAGGCATATGACTTTAATACTCATTTGGCACACGCGAGTGTTGGTGCTTCTAGGATCTTACATCAACAGGAGAATGTTTGAGTTTTATAATCAGTGAAGAACTAAGAACTGGCACTCTGAACTTCTAGGCAATGTAAACAGATATAAGCCGGGGATTAGCTCTGATTCTGAGCAGCGAGGGAAATTAATTTCTCTGAAATAAACGGTGTTGCCTCAGGTAGTGGAATTTCATCAGAAGTGAGCCCGGCTGCATTGTTTTAGACTGTTTAGGTCTAGGCTATAGGCTACAACATGGTATGTTACACACTGTAACCAAGAAAATAATCCGCCTATTCCAGCCAAGCGTCTGTGTTCAAGACAGGCATCTCAATTATCCGGAGAGATTTATTACAGAGGATATTTGGCACATCAGATTCAGTGGAGCTGGAGGAGGGGGGTGGTGGGGTTGTTTTTTGGTTGGTTTTATTTTTATTATTATTTATTTTATTTTAGCTCAAAAGCCCTATATTCAGCTTGCTCGGCCACCATTCGAACTTTCTTATTCCTCCTCTCCCAGGACGCTGAGACGTCTCAGCCGGCGCAGTTTGCACTTCCAAGATGCAGAAGGCTCCCACGCTCATTTCAGCTCCCCCCTTCTCCCGGCCGAAAAGCACGGAAATTACCCCAAATTCGGGCCGCTCCCTGGATCACAGGTGGCTCCGGCGGCGCCCCACGGATCGCGGCGCGGCGCTGCCCCCTGGCGCGCAGTGGGGCGGGTTGCGGGTGAAGACACGCGAGGGGAAAAGTCCTCCCACGTGTCGCCCGTGAATAAAACACTGAAGGGTTCGCGTGTAGCCGTAAAGGTTGATATCCCGCTTTGCGTGGAGCCGGTTCCTTCTCAAGGTAAGGTGCCAGCAGAAACAACCAGGTATGAAACATAATCCTTATGGCCACGGCCATACGTTTGAAAAGTAGAAGCCAGAAAGATGAAGAGTATCTCAAAATGTAAATAAATTGATCGGCTTTGAAACAGTAGATGGATTTGAGATGCAGGGAGAAATGCTGGTTCCAATCCCCATCCTTCTGAAGCCTTGCCCATCCCTCCGAAGTCTTACCCCATCCCTGGAAGTGTTCATGGCTAGGTTGAATGGGGCTTTGAGCAACCTGGTCTAGCGGGAGGTGTCCCTGCCCATGGCAAGGGGGTTGGAACTCGATGGTCTCTTTCCAACCTAAACCATTCTATCATTCTAAATGAACCGTAAAGAAAAGAGAAGCGTGGGACAGAAAGCAAAAAGGAGAGAAAGGAGGGCATAACAGTAAAAATGTGAGGAAAAGAAAATGAATGAAAATATTTCTCAAAGACATTTTATTTCATCATCTGTACAGACTAAGGACACACAGCAAGTTATTGCAGGTCAGATGATACCTGGAAACTCATCAAACCTCTGTAAAATTGCTTCGGCTTGTTGGCTCCCATCATACAAAGTGGGAGAAATTTCACAGCACCCTGTGTATTTCCAACCGGGGCAGATTCTGGAATGAAATGACTGGATGAACAGACTCTAGTTAATTGGAAATGTACAGCTGCTGTACCATCTTAGCATAGCTTCATTTTCTGCCCTCTTCACCATTCTGCCATCTGATTTCCTATCTTTTCCCTGTGTTGTGGCTCAATTATCCCCCCTTCTACATTCACCCTTTAATGATCTTTGAGAAGTGCACAGATCTTTTTTCTTATTCTTGCATTTGGTTGTTCTGCAGATATTCAAGATACAGGAATGAAAAGTGAATGAAGGAGAAGGGCACAAAATAAACTTCTTGTGGAATTGATGAAGATCAGATCACAGTGCAGTTTGGACTTTTTATGGGAAAAAAAAACCCTAAATCAATGCACTGTAGAGCTATACAAAGAGAAGACAGGAAGACAGCTGGATAACTGGTATGGCGGCCAAACCTAGTAGATGCACCAAGAAGAGCCTGCACTCTCAGATCAAGACTCTGATTATAATCAGGTCAGTTTTTATACAGTCTGCAACTTTCCAGTCTTTATTCTCATTGCAGGAAGTCACAAGCCTGGAAGATTAATCACTTTGTAATGTTTTTTTAGTTGAAACAGAGGTGCTGTTGAGATGCTGTAACTATAAAGTCGTTTTCTGTCTCAACAACGGCATAAGAGATCCATCCACGGATCACTTGTTTAATCACTGTTACTACAAAATGAATGCGAGAGAAGTTTCTTCAGTATAACCTAAGTAGGGGGTGGGTGAGTATGGGGGAGTACCTGTTAGTCCTGTCCTAACTACAGCAGTTCTGGAAGAAGAGAAGACTCTCAGTCCTGGGGAGCAATGAGCACACTCTGTGAGGAGACCCTGTTAGTTTGCAGGAGTGCTCAGCAAGCGGGAGACTTAGAAGAATGGGAAGCAGCCACACAGCCAGGTTTCTGCAGAGACTGAGCACGACGATTTTTCCTAGACTCCCAGGGTGGATTTTGTAGGTGTTGAATCCAGGCAGCCAGGGACAAGTCACTGGACCAAGCGGGAGCCTGAAGGAGAGATACTGCCATGAAATGACACAGGGATCTCAAGACAATCTGTGTACAAACACATTTATTCTTTCCTATCTATCTTTTATATCTCTTGTCTCATACAGAATATTCTGTTTCAGAAAGTTCATCATTCTAGTTTATGATCTGATAAAACTTACAGAGTTTACAAACCCTTGTTAGTGTTCTTGGTGGGACTGCTGTAAGAAACACCATGGGCAAAACCCTTTCCCTTCCTCCCAGTCCCTGGAGGCTCGGACCAGAGTCCCATCACAGCTGGAAACAACCCCAGCTTTAGAGCTGCAGCCACAGCTGGGCAGAGGACACAGCCTCCGGAACAGCTCTGTTCTCACCACCGTTATTTGGGCTTGATGCTGAGGAAAAACTCTCCTTGAAGAAGCACTGCCACCAATAACGCGGATTTGTATCAACACTGGAGTTATCCAAATGTTGCATTCCTGCTCCTAAAGAATGAGTTTCATTCTCTTTTACATGAAAGCTCTAGAAGATGTTTTTGTTTAATGTGAATCATGGTCAGATATGTCAGAATCATGCTAGGGAACACCACGATTCTTTGTACAAGGATTTTAGCATGGTGTATAGGACAGTACTGCCTGTCTGTCAGACGTCAGTGACAGAAGGTGAGTGCTGCAAATGTGTTACTTACCCAGCACTTGACATTTTCTTTTTTGCTTTAATCCAAAACCATAGACTCAGAATGTCCTTACTCAGTCACCGCGCTGCTGGAGAAGCCGAGCTGCACATACCTCAGCTCTGTCGCCATTCTGAGGTACATCGCACGATCGAGCAATGACCTAAGTTTTAATACTGGCAAGCCATGGGAAATTATTATGACAAAGAATGGAATATTAGATATTTTTACTGCCTTCATCATAAAATTTATACATGAAACGGTGCAGGCAGCTGTGCACTCACCTGCATTCCTAGCCAGGCAGACACAAGCCAGCGTCAGCGTGGAAGCAGGGTAACTGCGGTATTAGTGGGGTGTTCAGCCCCCGGTAAGTCCTGCCTCTCCCACACCTTGTGTGCCTAAAGCAACTCGTGCTTTTGGAGGCCACGTACGCTACTGTGCTGAGGCAGTTGCTATGCTACAAGTGGAAAGGCCTGGGAGCAGTTTAAACCATGGGCTCTCCGCTTGTCTGCGATGACAAATTCCGGCTGGTCCAAGTGTTTAACCTACCGCTCTGCTCCTGCGCAGCGCAACTCCCAACTACAGACTCGACTCCCAGCGCGTGGAGTACAGATGATACCTGGACGGTAAGGTCAATAAAAATGATCAGCCAGAATGGGAAGATGTCAAACTGGAAGGGAAGGTGGCAGGTAGCTACACACCAAATTAATTCTCTGTAGAAAACTGACATTACTAAGTTTGCAGCAGCCTCTACGGAGTTTATAGGTTTCCTGTCAGAAATGCACTTGTCCGATTTATATAGTTATTGCATTATTAGTCTGTGGTGTTCACACATTTTAGATTGCAAGACTACAAAAATATTTTCTGTTGTGCATTTCAGTTTCACGAGCATTTTTCAAATCAGACTTAATAGGTCCTAGATTAAAAGTCATGAAAGGGCTTAGACACCAGAAAGGCGATTTGGATAGAATTTCTGTATAAAAATGTGTGACTTTTACTTACCCGCTCACTCAGATACTAGAATGTATAAATGCTTTCATTTTTGGCAGTAAAGCTTAGCCTCTTTGTGGAGTTAGTCTGAAGCTCATCAGGCATATAAACCACAGGTTTTCTGAAATCACACACGCGATTTGTGGTGCACAGGCAAAGGCAGTTTAGTACCACAGATCATTTAGTATTCTGTCATTGCTGTCCTTGTCTTTGCTGTAGTGTCTGAGCCACTCACATGTATTTCAGCTACTTATTTCCACACCACCTCTCACAAAAAATAGTGTAACTATCCTCAGTAGCTTTAAGCATAAAGAGAAAACGTGTGACACATCAAAAAAAAAAATAGATTTACAACAAAGAGAAGAGTTTAAAAAATATCCTGCTATCTTTTGTTTTGTGGGCACCAAGGTGCTTCTAAAAACCTTAATAGGAAACCAACTCCCTTTGTCTTTTCTTTCCTTTCCTTTAAAAAAAACCCTCATTATAAAAGATTTACTCAAGATCAGAGAGCTGCCTTAGAGAAGGGCAGGAACTGCACCACTATTTCATGTCAGTCTTAAAAACACCCATGAAACCCCAACCAAAAAACCCCTCAAAGTCAACTGGAGAGTAAGCGTAGCGTTATCTCTAAAGTAACTGTACTGATTTCTATGAAAGGAATTTGTTCTGTTTTTTGTAAAAAATTAATACTTATTTCTGGATATTACTAACTTGCTAGCCATGAGTCTAGTTCAGTAACAAAGATAAAAATCAATGATCTCAGCAAATATATTTTTAAATCTTAGCAAGTGTCTGTCAAATCGCTTCACACATTTACAATTTTAATCACTCTTTATGGGTTTCGGTGGGTTAATTCTGATCTCACATTCATTTTACAATAGTGTAATTATATGCACTTTGGAAGAGTTAAATCTAGCTTGCATAACCTAAAATAAATGTGATTAAAACAAACCCGGTGCCTATTTCCTCTTTATAGCACTGGGCCTGTCTTTTAATATATGACTGAAACAATCATGCTTGACAAGTGATTACTCTTTGACAAGTATTATCCTTTTTTTAGCACAAAAATAGATTTAAAAAAAGAATAATGGGTAATAAAATAAATCTGAATCCTGTCTACTTTTTAATCATTATGAGTTATACACCCACACAGTCTGTTCTGTCCTGTTTCAGCTCTGACAATTATATACAATCAAACGACAATTTAAGAACCTTTATTCAAAGTAAAGGGTAATGTTTATTAACATGAGTGAGGAGTACATAATAAAAATATAAGCAGCTTAATAATATGTAATCAAAATAATCAGTACAGTAAATATATTTAAAGGGTGTACACTAAAGGCTTCCATTCACAGACGAATAGTAGTTTACTTCACATTTCTATAAAAATCAAAGTTGTGTTCTTTCAGGGGTGATTTCCTTGTCCAGAGTCTTTACTGACTGTTTCTTTCTTTTCTTCTTGATTTTTATTAATCTTCTTTCTCCCTTTTTTTTATTTAATCCTAAATGTAAAATGAAGAAAGTAAGATTAGATGCCGTATGACTAACACTTCCAAGATTATCAGAAATAAGAGACAAGTCTTGTTTTCAGGGAGTGTTCTTAAAAAAAAAAAAAAGAAAAAAGAACATTGTCTTACCTAAAGTCTTCATATGCCTGACCAATGCCAAGTTGTCTTATTTCTGTTCTTGTACACTGTATTTTACTGTCCATCTTTCTCTCTCTAGCTCTGTCTCTCTTCTGATTTCCATTTTCACTTTTCTAAGACTTCCAACTATCGCATTTTATCAGGCCAATACTGACTACCAAAAGTTGCAAGAATGTTTCAGCCTGCATAATATTTACCTTTTATGATACTCTGTGGCAGTATCACTTCCCATACCTTTCTTGCAGATCCTCAAACATGACTTTCTGGAGATGAAATTATTTTCATTCCCACCGCAACCACTGTAGCTAAATGGGTGACATCTTCCAGTTGAATAGTTGTAGAAAAATCTTAACTCTTTGGCTCTACAAAGTCCTCTGTCCATAGGGGTCATGCACAAAGAAGGGATAGGGGGTGGTTCTAGAAAGACCGAGAAAAACAAAGTTAGAGACAACACTGCAATTTACCAGTTTTCTTTTACATCGATACTGTATATGATATTTGAAGGTCACGGAACTCTGAAATTTATATGAAATTTAATGGCAAATTTAATTCTGCCCTCCTGAAAATCCAGGATACTTTACATAAACATCTGTCTTTTTATGATTTAAGCCAGCAAAAGCTTACCTAAAAGCACGGTTTGTTTCCTATATATTTAGTGATAGAATTGCCATTTCTGTGATAGGAGATGGTAGTCAAATTCAACTAGAGACGTTTCAAGTGAAGTATTTGCAGAAAGTGAAGTGAAATAAACGAAACTCAGACAGCTTTTAAAACATGGTAAATATTTATGATAATTAATGAAGTGAATTTTCCTAAGTACCGCTAGACATTCTGAAATCAAATAGAAGTAAAAGTACGCAGCATTTCCAATGTCAGATTCAATACCTTAATATTGGGTTTGTGGAATGAATACAGAAAGCTTGACCTAAGTAACAGAAGCTGGTCTATTGGAAAACACTGAGCAATTATCAAGAAATAGCTTGTAGATTGCAAAAGAACGAAAGATTGAACGTGAAGATTAAGTGCACAAGGTGACCGAGATGCTGGCGCTTTAGTGCTGCTGTTAGGCTTTTACCATTCCAAGGAGCAGGCTGATGGTTTGCTTCTTCAGTGTCGCTGCAAGTGAGAGTACGAGAACTGAACCACTGGAAGATGAACCTGAAGTGTCCAAAGTACCTGGGCACCGCAGCAAGTTCAAGAAGCAAATCCGTGCCAGAATTCCCAAACCTGGAGAAACTCCATCATCTATCACCCTGGAGTGACTTGTACAAAATCAGAACTGACGCAATTGCTGCACAGGATGCAAGAAACCGAATGGGAGCCATTTTATCATCAGTTATGAGGGACCCAAAGGAGCACCCTTTTTCTTCAAGAAGTAGCAGAGTTGAGATAGCTGAGATCTGAATGCACAAGTGGAAATGTGAAGCTAGTCAGATGGCTTCTTGAAGTTACAAAGCCAGGTAGAAGTAGTTCTCAGAGGAAAAACCAAGCAAAAATTTTAGGGGATAATTTGCGTTACAACAGAGCTGAAGACATCCTGTTGTCATAAAAGTGGGAAGCAGAGGAGTTGCTGAAAGCAAGAAGTTATGAATTAATTTGGGCAATTCAAGAGGCTGACAAGAAGATATCCAAAAAGGACATGATACATCTTACTTGTCTTACACGTATTACACCTGCTGAAAAAGGTTCATCTGCGAAGTATAATAGCTGAACTGGCATGGTGAAAAAATATGAAAAATTGCTGGGGAAAAAAAGAAAATGATGATTTATGGAAAGCTAAGACAGCAGAATGAAATGAATATATTTGAAGCTGTATTAGCAACATCATACTATTAAAAAAGAATCCTGAAATGCAAAAACTGAGTCATGAGTTGGTTTTTCAAGATAGAATAAGTTAGTTTCAGGTTATAAAATGAGCACTACTTAACTTGTTTTTATAACTGTGACATTACTGTAAGAGTAAGGTTCACTCTGGATCAAGAGCAAGAGCCCACAATGTGATACGATTTATATTAAGTCTACTGTTTTATTTATAATGAAGATGGTAGTTAAATTAACTAATGCAATGCTTTTAGTACTGCTCTAACTGAGAACTCTTGTGCTTAGAACTAATTTAATCTCACTCTAGCTGGAACGGATGTTAGCTTTCAAAGCATATGTTCAGCAACATTAAAAAAAGATGCTTGCCTATAATTTCAGAACAAAGCAGAAAGGCTTGCCGGTGATGAAAGGGCCAAACAGCATAGGTTTGTTAAGTATGTAACAGAATTTAAAGGTATTATTTGTAATGTAACTTACTTATCTGGTATGTAGAATTTTCCAGAGAGACTTCAGAGTCCCCTCATGAAGGAGTTCTCACAACGACTGTAAGATTTAGGGGAGCCATGGAGCCAGTGATGTAGTTAATGACGGATAAGGACTACCTATGTATGTATAATGCAACTGGCAGAGCAGCATCCAAATGCTATTCACAATCCCTCTTGCACTCTTTCTAAAAATTATGTTGTTCTTTGTCTAAATTATTGCTAGATACATGCCCCAGATACCAAATGCTATTCCTGTTCATCATCAAAATATCTGCGTATTCTTTACACTCACAGAAGCAACCAGCCTGTGAAGAAAACCTCTTAATTTTGCCATATAAGAGCCATTTTTTTTCAACAAAACAGTATATTACAATAAAAATGAAATGACATCATAATTTCCTGTCTGCTGAGGGGCATAAAAATTATGAATTGATTTTAATATACTGATCGCTAAAAGACCTGTTAACTTTAAGTTACTGTAAACATTAAAATATGTACTGTGCCATGCCCAGCCCAACATCTGTATTGGTGGGACAATCTATAAGCCTGTGTGCCAGTATGTTAACACAGTCACTGGGAGCATCAGATCCAGGTAAGTTTTCTCTATTCAGCCCCAGCTTCTAACGCTGTATTTATGCATATGATGTTACAGTAAGTTTAGATATTATGCCTGTTCTTGAGTTTCTCTCTCAAACATTTTGGTTTTACAGCCTCATTTTTCTGAGTTGTCGAAATGTTTTATCTCCTGCTTTTTCTACGAAGAAAAGAGAAAAAGAAAGAAGCAAATCCCACAACCTACAAAACTACACAGAGAGGAAAGGGTACACACTGAAAATGGTAAAAGGAAATAGTAATACATGTCCCACTACCAGAATTATTTTCCCCTAATCTAGTCATTACAAGTCCATGAATTACAGATATTAACTTTATTGAAAGACTACTTCAGGTAGAAATGCTGGTTTTAACTCTTTTTTCCACGATTTAGATTACATTTTAAAATATTATTTTTTTTTCACAGTGCAAGTAGCATTACTCATTACATTATATAACCTAATACATGTTAACATCAAGTGGATCATATGAACGTAAAAATTAACAAGTGTCATTAAATTATTTCTAACTTTTTTTATCCATGCAACTACATGGCCTATCCTACGCCTTTGATGCAATTTCTACAGAAATCAACCAGTTATTTGCATTGACAGCAACAGGCCTTGAGACTCCGGCTTCAGCCTTGTGTTCATGCTATTCTGTTTCTCCAAAATATCTGATTTAAACAGATTTTCACTATTCAATAGCAAGCTCATAAACCTGGATTTGCTATGTATATTATTTACCAAATATATGGAACGTAAGTCAGGTCACGAAGAGGTATGGGAAAAAAGAATTTACAATTCATACAGGCAAAGGACGAATGAAAGTTTCCAAACTGAGTTAGTCAAACATTTCCAGGTGTAAAATTTTCTTCTGGAAAATGCTGATCCAATGAAATACAAAGTTCTGTTCCCCAGAAACATGGCAATTCCATCAAAAACTTTTCAAGGAAGTTAGACCTTGGAACCCATCCTCAATGGAGCTTGGGAACTGGAACTCTGGCCACTAGCTCTGCAGGAGCTTCTCAAATGGGTTTCAGGCTTTACAACAGCAAAATACAGCATAGATCTTTCTGTTATCTTATCTTTATGTTACTTCTTTTTCTTGATAATGCAGATGTTTGGACTGAATTGTTTTGGTGAAAGAGTAAGACCAAAAACTGCAATATTTGATTTATTTTTTTTTCTGAAAAAATATGTAAACTAATTATATACAATAAACAGTATATTAGAGAGGCCATCATTCTTACCTATAAAAAGACTATTGTATCTTACCCTTCACTGCTACCTAAACAACCTTTAAATGTGTATGGTTTAAGACACAATTATTACAATACAGCCTTTTCTTGAATCCCAGACCCCTCCCCTCTGTGGTGTGAACAGATGACACGATCATACTTCAAATCTCTGAAACATGCATATTCAGACATAGACTCATTTATAAATATAATCCCAACCCTGCATTGCAACAATAATCATTATCCCTCAGGCTGAGCTGGGGCTGTGTGACAACGAACTGTTAATTCATCACAGTACAAAAGAAGTTTGAAATGATCTTGGTGAGCTGGATGAGAAACAATGCTTCCTGCATTCTCCTTCACGAGACGCAGGTGCATGACATTTGTGAAACTTCAGATTTATTGCCAGTTTTTTGATATCTGTAGACTTCAGTATCTCATTTCTGGTTGCAGCAAAGAGAAAATAAAAGCATCTTCACGTAGACAAGCTATTACAAAAATAATGAGTCATCTGCACTTGACAATACTCTATAGGTATAAATTGGTGCAGATCCATTATAGCGAATAGAACTGTGTCAATTTATATCAGCAAAAGATATGTCCCTGACTTTGAGAAGTAATAATAGGAACTGCCTCTGTGTGCCATTCCATATTTGCCAAGTTGAAAATTGCTTTTTGATCCTGCATCCCACTTAGCGAATGCAGAGTGTAGCACTTGTAATTTCCTAACATAGATCACTTCGTATAATCTAAAAATGAAAGGTTGGATTCTTGGCTTCACTTTCTCTTAACTTTCCCAGAATAAAAGTTAGTTTAGGTCTTGCAGCAGAGTAAGACCAGAACAATCTTCACGCTCTGCAGAAAGTTCATAGCTGAGAGATAGCACTAGAAGTTTCATGTTTATATACAGGGGGGAAAAAATGTTTTGTTTGTTTTTTTTGGCCACAGAAGAGTTCAATTTTCTGAAGATCAAGAACTTTGTTGGAAATCTATTGATCTGATATCATTACAGAGTTATACATACCACCAATAATAAATATTTTTTTCTTGAAATCAAGATGAAATAGCATTTCAATTGGGAGGTAAGATATTCTGTAAAAGACAAGTCCTTGCAAAATTGTTTTTCAATGGTGGTCATGTATTTAAAAAAATGAAGATACGTAGCCACACCAATATACATGCAAAATAGATGTTACAGTGGCAGACAAACTACTTTGCCCCTGCTAGAGAAGATGGGCATCAGCCACTTCACCCTGAACAGTCCATCCTGAATTCATATGTGCACAGCCCTTCTTGTCCCTCACTGAGGGCTGTGGGAGTCACCGTGCATGTTTGTATGAGATGGCTCTACCTTGCAACTTCAGTTTACACGTCTACATCTAGTAACAGCAGTAAGGGAGGCTACGCTCTCCACATCTCTGTGGAGAAATCAGCTGTCGGTTTTGGCCCTACCCTTGCCTCCTCTCATAGTGGAATTGCACAAAGCACAAGATTTTAGCCCATCCCAGCAGCCTGGAAGGTACAGGCTGATAAACAGAATGGCAGCAGGTGGCTGCATGGGGCAGGATAGTGCAAGACAGACAAAGGTAATACAGTAGGGAAGAACCTGTGGGGTCTTCAGACTTTCTGCTGAAACATACTGGTCCTTCCAAGGTCACGTTTCTTACCTGACCCATCCAGCTACACCGACTCCACCCACCCTTGTTCCCCAACCCTTTCTTCCATGGACATTCAAGTCTTCGCTTTCTCTTACCCTCACCTCTCCCTCCCAAAATCTGCTCTACCAGAAAATTTCCTGTTGCTGACACACCCAAGAACCCTTCAGTTTCTTCTGAGAACACAAAGTGAATCATGCCCCTTTGCTTGTATAGATTAGTTGTTTTCAGGATTTGGAGATTCCTATTATGAGTAAAAACCTTCAGGAAATGCGTATGCTCTTCTGTCCCTAGACTTATTACCAGGCCTTAAATAATTCAAATATTTGTCAGTGAAATAACTTGCCAAAAGCTTCACTGTTTTATATTCAGTCATTTTAATAACAGAGTGCATTGATGCTTTGTATGTGGTAGACAAACAATCCAGCTATCACAGAAACTTACCTCAACTCAACAGTGCATGTGGATCATAGTGCAGGCAAAAAAAATAGAATACAACACACATTTCAGCTTTATTATACATATCATTCTAAGCAAAGAGTACAAGAATGTTATCCTACATGCCCGTTATCTTACAGATCATATTAAAGACAAAAACCTTAATGAATTTGTAAGCCATCACTCAGTGCCCAAAAGTACAAGTAAGTGTAAACGCAAAAAAGCAACAGAAACGCTTGGTAAGAACGCTCAGGCTTTTTCCAACTGTTTCTTGTTTCCTCTTGCATAACTGTGGATCATAAAAATGACATGCCTCAAATTCAGTCACCCTTTACAGTGTGAGCAAGTACCAGCAATCTATAGTGGACAGCCTCTAGCTGTAGAAACTCTTAAAACCTATCACTCTACAGTGAAGGTCCAGATTCTCATCTGCATTATAATACATAATGCAAAAATACCTTGAAGCAGACACAAAATTCATTCACGCTCATTTTGATTATACTCAAACCAAGAACTGAGTTTAATATGGCCTTAGTGAAAATAAAAAAAAAAAAAGTATTATGCTAAATCTATTGTGCCATATTCCACAACCAAAATTATGGTCCTTATTTAACAGGTCAGAGGAGCTTTAAATCAGCTGCAAATTAGATCCCCACAAAAATACTAATTTTGACTAAAAGAACTCTTCCTCACTGCTTTTTATCTTTAAATTTCTGTATTTATAAGACCTTCAGTAAGCACACACTTTCGGAAGAGTACAAGATGTGGTCTGTCTCCCACTTTATAATACTTATTGAAGGTCTGTAAGTAGCAATATATTTCTTTCCTTTGACTTTCTCTGCTTATCAAAACATTTGACATAGATGGAAGCCCACTCTTTAGTCTAAGATATGTTGGAAAATGGGCGGAAATGGAAAAGCAATCCAGAGTGCATATAAAAGACCGAGAGTTAAGAACTGCAAAATCTTACCAAAAAAAATGGGAAACTGGTTGCGCTCCTCCTTTGGGGAACTACTGTTCAGATTGCTGGACTTCTCATTTCCAGCAGTCGGCAACAAGTTGACTGAAGGGAAAAAAAGTGAAACAGTAAGTGATGGATTAGCTAGACACAGCAAAGCTCTGAAAATAAGCTATGATTGGTACCCATTTGCCTTAGTCCATTAAACTCCATATTAAAGAAATACTGCCTTTTAGTGGTATTCATTCCCAGAGGCACAGGAAACTGATGTGCTGAAGCAATTTTGGGATGGATTCTTTTTTCTTCTTTAATTTTACTGATGTAAGATTTAAATCAAACATGGTTCGGTAAGGTTATTTTTTATATTACTAGCAGACATTCTAACCTTTGCAATTGTAAGCCTTTTTCAAAATATGTATTACTGACAACAAAATGGCTATGGACCTAGTTTTAATATTACTGAATTCACTGTGCTTATGTGTTTCAACTTCAAATAAACAGGAAAATGCGTGGACAAGCCAAAGAGTGTCTGCATTAAAAAAAGCATAACTATGAACAGCCAAAGCAAATTCTTACCAAAGATCCCAGGAAACTGGTTGGGTTTTTCCTCTAGGGAACTATTGTTCCCAGTGTTAGACTCCTCTTCAGCTGGAACAATTGGCAATAAATTTGCTAAAAGAGAAATGAAAGTAAAACAATGAGGAAAAAAACACAGAAAACAATTTGTATCAATGATTCAGTATCACTCAGGTAAAAACTTTGATCTATTTAAACTGTGGCAATAGCCCCTAATCCTCTCTTTCTTCTTGGGTATTCATACAAATTTGCACAAAGGTGTTATTTCAGATTAAAGTCAGGGGGAAAAAAAAAGCTTTCTGCAACTTTTAGTCCAGAAGGTTAAAAGTGGAATCAGAGGCCATGAAGAAATGCTTCAGCAAAGGCAGGGGAAAAGCACAGGGCTCTATATGTATATCTTTTAAAAATATCTTTAAAAAAGGACCATAGTGGATCTTTCCTTTTCTAAATGTGAATAAGCTCAAGTCCCCCTTGCCAAAATGACTGATTAGGAAACAGTCCTGGAAAAAGACCCACTAGATACCAGCAAGACAAAAGGGTCTGGAGGCTCTGGGTTGGACAATGTATTAGTCCTATGAATAAAAGTAAATACTTTGTGAAGGGGAGAGGAGTTACGAAGGTTCCTATATTCCAATATACAACAATTCATAGGAACTAGTAGGATGAGGAAGTGGCTGAATGATCTATGGTCAGTCTGAATGGCTGTTTTGTAGCCTGAACTGCACAGCTAAATCATTCCAAAGTGAGGGACAGGTTTCCATGATTCTTTGGTGGGAAGCTAGCAATGCACAACAAGGAAACAGTAAAACCAGAAATGCCTATATTGGCACCTCTTTTCAGTCCAAGACTTGGTTTGAAAAGAGTATATTCAGATGTACGGGCTAAAAAATATATATATATATATATATTAACATTTTATGATATTATAAAGCCAAGCAGCTGGCAGATTTTAGGTTACAGAAAGATTTACATGGCTGTAACCAGAATAGGTCCATTTCTTCATTCCCTGTCATTATAATCATTATTACCGTAGACTCTGCCTTCTTCAATGTAGGTACCAATATTTTTATAATATATTTCAAACCAAATTTCCCCAAATTTCTGCCCTAGAAAGTGCATTTATAAAATCTTTCCCCTAATGGCAAATTTAATGGAGAAATGTGACACTCTAATGTCCAGGTACGGCCAGGAAACAGTACTCACTGTGGACCAAATCCCCTCTTCAGTTGAAATTGATGTTATTTTAATTAATTCATCTGTCTGTATTGCTTCTAACATTCTGTTTCAAATTTTAGATCACACGTTATTTGTTTTAACTTAGATGTATTAAACAGGACACAGATTTCTGAAAATTAATACAGTGCTCTTTCTTACAGAAACAGGTTTAATATATATTTTTCAGGGAGTTGTAGAAATAACATATATACAAGCAACTAACTGTCATGAGAAAAGTAAAAAAGTAGAAGTCCTGTAATATTAATTAAAATTAATAGTACCTACTGTTTTTTTTAGTTTATGTTTTTCATTTTTGTATTTTTATTTAAAAAAATACAATTAATGTAAATTTAAGATATAAATTATTGCCACCTCAGGGTACCCTAGGTTGTCTTTTTTTCCATGCAAGATACCTAAAACACAACACTGTTTATACAATAATAAAATTAAGAATAATGAGGACAACAACTTACAGTTGCCTTGGCAGATAGTCTGGCATTCTTCCAAATTCTTGAAGTTGTTTTGGTTTCCTAGGCAGCCACCATACTTGAATACTTCACATATCTTTGTCTCTTTGTTATAGAAATACCTGGAAAAATAGCCTCGGCAGATTCCAGGGTCTTTCTCATGAAAGCAGAAGTTGGGCTTTTCTGCAAACAATGGCGAACGATGAACAGGGTGGGGGAAGAGAAAAAAAAAAATCAACACACATTCCAAGACAATAATAGAAATGGAGGAAGTTTATAAAATAAACCTGTAACTTTGGACTAAAGACCAACTGTAAAATAACTGCTGCTTTATTGTACTGCTTTTGTTCTATATATAACACTGCAATATTATGCTGGAGCTTTATAGGGATATTTTTATTGCTTTTTTTCTTCTTTTCAAGTAGCCAGTAAATTATAGCTTAGAAAATGAGGACTAATGATCCTTTAAGTGTCCTCCTACATTGAAGCTCTAAGAGGAAAATTAGTTTTTAGGCTGAATTTAAACAAGACTTGAATCTCAGCTGGATCATTTGAATCTAAGTACACATTCTTATCATTTATGTGGTTGTTTTAGTCAATGTTAGTGTGAAATATACAGAAAGCAATGTTAAAATAGAAGTAAAAAGAAAATAGTTTAAAAAACATTTTAGAAAATATCTAACAATGCATTTTGTCTGGGAAAGTCTACTGTTATAAAAGGATGCCGGAAACTGGGAGACAGAGCAGCTATAGCATTTTTCAGCCCCAGTTCCTAGTTTGCGATCAGTAACTACAATATTGACCAAGAAAAAGTTAACAAATGAATATTGTGTAATTTGACTGAATATCAAGGCATGGTATCATGTCTTCTGACAGAGAAGAAAAACACATAGCTGTACAGTAATCCCCAAATGTCAATTTCTCACCATATTCAATTTTTTCTCAAAATTATATTCTCAAAAGAAAATCATGGAAACAATAATGAAATATATGTGGAGATAGTCTCAAATTCTTGCCAGTAGATACTTTGAAATATGATTCTTGACTGAGCTGACTTGCAGAGAAAAGTGTATTTAGCTACCATATAAGACAATCATATCAGATGTGACATATAAAGGCCTTCCTTACCTGTGAAAATTAATAGAATATTGAGACTAAAACAGTGTGCAGAGGGCTGCCATTTTAATAAAAATGACCATAGAATAATTAAGGTGAAGTCCCTAACATTTTTGGAGTAGTTTATGGAGTCGTAAGGAAGTTAATCCTATTGCATCTATTCTAGCCAAGTATCTATTAAAAGTTAATGCTAGAACAAGAATATTATTAAATTCAATTGATGCACAACTCACATTATAAAACATTATAATAGCTCATAATTAGTGTTTTTCCAAGAAATAATTGTCAATATCTTGTATTTCAATTATTATAAATCTTCATGAACAGGCAAATGTAAAATTCAAACCATTAAAATGTTCTTGCATAAAGTAAGAGAATCAACTATTTTAAGCACGCCTGTATAGCTTAATTTTGATTTTTCACTACAAATTGCATTCTCTGCCAGTAAGTATATGTATTCTAGAGTTCAGATATTTCATGTTTCTTACTATTCAAATGCAGCACCTGTTGACCTTCACAGATTTACAAAACTAAGTTCACATAGACCAACAAATACGAAAGGCACAGGCAAGGCATATGATATGCGCTCAGCTGAGAATGGAAATGAGACAGTTATGTAGACATGTAGCAGGCAAGAATCTGCCACAGCAGTATCTATTCCGTTTACCATCTATCAGGAGCTCACAGACAGTGGGAGATACAGAAACAATTCTTTCATCAAGCATTGCATAATATTGTGAAATAACAGAAAAAGATTATTAAATAGAAATCAACTGGGAAAGCAAGGCAGATAATGATAAGGGTATGTAAAGCAGACAACAGGATTATGACTGATTCTTAAAAACAGCTGCTCTTCATTCAGAAAATCATAGAATCATATAATTAGTGAGGTTGGAAGGGACCTTTAAGATCATCAAGTCCAACCGTTAACCTACCCTGAAGAAAAAAAAAAAA